>CALNXK010000299.1:157500-175000 GCA_942486035.1 Porites lobata
GTCTGTGAAGCAGTGCCAGGATCCTTGTTCTGAGCCCCCAACGGATTAAACGAATTACTGAAAGTGCGTTTTGAATTTCCTTTCATCCTGATTAACAAATCGACAATGGCTTTTTTAACAGACCAATCATGGCGCGTACTCAAACCCTGGTACACAACTGGGGGTGTAGAACAAGGCTTTCGGTGCTGTTTCGTAGAGAACCTTAACCAGAGTTTAGTTTAGTTTGGGTTTGCATTAATTGGCTTTAGCTGTTGCGGTGTCCCTGCCCAAATTATTTCAGTTATTATTAGTGTATTGTTACGTTCTTATTACCAGTATTTGTATATCTTCAGTTTTTTGTATTCATCAGGGCAAAGCTAATAAAATACAAAAAAAAAAAAAAATAGACTAAGACTGCTCGGCTCACCTGAGGTTTCCCCGAAAGCCCTCTTACAAATCAAGTAGTTTTCTTCTTCTATAGTTGTGGTTAACCTGACATTGTCCAACCCCAGCTTTCTTCTGAGTTCATCAGTTACCAGGAACCTCTCAACGATTTCATTGAGATAACCAGAACAGTAGCTATTCCACAGTTTTTCAAGACTCTCTAGGGTGGGGCATTGCAGTGTTATTACCAAAGATTTAAATGTCACCAACATCACCTTCGTACTGAACGCGTTTTCGATATACTTCGTCAGGTGGTCTATTACACATTGTTTTGGCATTGACGAATAAATTTTGGATTTTTGGTAAATGTCAATTTCCTGTTTTATATATTCAACCAACTTCGTTTGTTGATTAATATCTAAGTCTTTACAACGATAAGAAACTACCATTCTGATGAGGGTATCACACACCAAAGGATCTGAAAATAAAGGAGAGGAAAGTTAGACACTTTTTAGCTATTACAAAACATAAAGAGCCTGTGACTGTAAATATGCAGAATCGCTGACCAGGCTCCAAAAATCGAAAATTCTAATATAATTTGCCAGAAAAATCCTTTAAGGGAACTTTCTTCGAGAAAAATATTCTAACTTTCTAAAAATTTGTTGTTTTTGACTAACCAAGGAAAATGAAAAAAGTGGTCTTTACCTCGCGTTTGTACCAAGACAAGATGCAAAGCAAGCAAACATAAATATTTTCGTTTAAAAGTATTGACTCTTTACTTTCTATCCAAGGTATGTTTCAACGCAAATTTTTCGGTTTTTCAAAAACTACCATCTTCGAATACATTCCGTCAAATAGGCAAAAAATCAGCAACTTCAGGGGTAAACACCTCATTTAGCTTATAATCGGACAAAAAAAAGAGAATATGAATGTGAAGAACATGTATTTAAATTCTTGGTACTTCGGATTCGTTTCACAAAATAAAACGTTTCGTGATCACCAGTGGCCTCTCAAACTTATAGAGGAATGTTGCTGCCTGGTGTCTTTTGGTAGATTCCGTACGCGTTGTATTCGAAATATAACGGAGGGATGAAGTTAATAAGAAATAAATGATCTAAAAATTTCATATGTCTGTTAACAAAATAACTGACGTTCGTGTCACAATGTGTCAAAAATTAATTTTCATAATGCACATTCCTATCCTACATGATAACAGGTTTTAATAGTGGAAGTATACAGTACGGTAACTATAACATAAACAAGGGAAAAGATAATGTTTAATGATTTATATATGTTTTAGGCCGATAATTGTACATTTTCAAGGTTGCTCAGAAATTGTTGACGTACTGAATTCTGCCATTGCGTGACAGTTGTCAAACGCAGTAGCGTGACTTTCATTTTGCCGATACAATTTCCAGGAAACAATGAGTACAGGCGTACTTTCGCTTATGAACTGCGTAAAGAAATATTGTTCATGTCAGATGATGTACCCTGAATGAATCTCGCAGTCATACATCTTATTTTTATTACTGGACTCAAGAAAAAATACATATGGTACCGCGTGGGTTATCATTGCATACACTAGTGGGAAGGTTAAGTACTGCGAGCAGGTCATAACAGTCTCGATCACAAATCAAAAAGGCAATGAGCCACTCGGAAAAAATTATGTTGTTAGTAAAATCTATCATATATTAGATTTTTAGTAATAAAAGTTTTTGCTATTTTTTTTAAATTATCTAAATATAAATTTTATTTTGTAGACTAGGTGATGAGTTGAGCTCAGAATATTATTTCTCAAGAGAGTCTACTTTGAAGAAGACTTGAGGCACAGGATTGAACGAGCGAATGTAGCGAGGAGGAGTAAAACTTGTTTCTTTTGTAGGAAATCGCATAAAGTAACGTAAGTTTTGTGTTAAGTACCACGATTTTGTCAATCATAAGATCAAATATATGTCATTGGTTGTAATGGTTAGTTGGATAATGTTACCTTTTACCAGATATTTAGAATTTAAAGCTCATAAAGAAATACTATTCAAATGTCAGAGAGAATGGTCTTTCACGGACTAGTGATTTTTTTGGCGTAAAAACTGAAATGTAATTAACCGCATCCCATATGGCAAACGACAGGCCACGCACTTGAAACGTGCCCTTAGAGTTTGCTTGAACAAAAACTACAGAGTTTTTCCTTTTTTTCTTTTTAACAAGTAGGTTATGCAGTGCATAGAGTAAATTGCAAAACTAATTGACGAGTCAGCCAAGATCATTTTTGGGGCGCCGATTTTTTTCTAGAGATAAGCTAGTCTTTGGTCTATAGCGCGGTGTCCTGTAGTTCCTCCGTTGGTAAATACTTTTTTTTTTAGCTTTAATAAAGAGTGTAAGAGTCTTCTAGTCTATGCGACTTTCTGTTACAAGTTCTAAAGCAAGACTGCAATTTTGAAACTAATGCGTTCCTCGTCAGTTGTTCCCACGCAGGTGTTTTCAGGGGAGCTCGTATTTCGTCCCACGCCACATACGCCTGCTCAACTGAGAACAACATTCCTTTCCCAAACGTAAGGTTGACCTTAACTGCAGGGTAACATGAAAGTTACTTGATATGCATGAAACACTGGAAAAGCTAATGACCTCTAATAAATGTTACACTCAGAGCGGTAAAAGTAAGATTTAGTCGGATTTTAGAATACTCCCTGAGTATTCTTAGGCGCGAGAAATTCGAAATTCTATTCGAAGCCCGGTTGAACATCAATCACCACAGCCATTTTCCACGAGCTCACAAAACTCTTTATTTCACTCGTCCCAGTCCCCCACGCGGAGGTAGCGCCTGGCGCTTTCAAAAACAAACAAGTTCAGGTTAATCGCGTGTCCTTCCTTTCCCCCGAAGAGCGGCTCCGGATCCTCAGCTGTTCTCTCTAGGTCACGTACTCTGGCTGCCCGTGCTTGTGCTCACTTGGACCAAGCGCTCCTGTCCATCCTGACCCGGGAACACTTCTTCCACTTGACCCAGATGCCACTGACCGCGTGGAGCATTCTGATCAACAACGAGCACTACATCCCCAACTTTCAGGTTGTCTTTTGCCTCTCTCCATTTCTTTCGCAAATTAAGTGCTGACACAAATTCCTCTCTAGAGCGCTGGTGAATCAGTCTCCAACGGTTCCTGGGATTAAATACTATGTCATGGGTATCTTGAGGTGCTAGTTGCTCTCCCAGGTGCCCAACTAAGAAGTGGTTAGGTGTCAACACTGGCTCGTCTCGCTTGTCACCTCGTTAATACGTTAATGGTCCCCAGTTCATCAATGCTTCGCAGTCTGCAGCTCGTCGTCCGTTAGCCCTGCATTTCCAGTTACTGCGTTGAGAGATTTCTTACCTACTTTAACCAGTGACTCGAACACTCCACCAAAGTGCGATCCCAGCGGAGGTATCCAATTCCATCTGACCCCGTCACTGGCAGCATTATCCGCGATCCGTTCTTGGTCCATTGCTTGAGCAAGTTCTCTGAGCTCCCTTCCGTTCCTAAGAAGTTTGTCCCATTATCGCTTGTAACTTTTTCCGGTCTTCCCCTGGTGGCTACCATTCGGCTGAACTCAATCAGGAAATCTGTGGTGCTCAATGAAAATGTCATTTCTAAATGCACTGTTCTGGTTGCTGACCACGTAAACAAGCCCAAATATCAATTACCAGAAACCCTTCGAGTAATATTGGTTGTAAAGGGCCTGCTGTAATCAACACAGCATTTTGCAAACGCTCTCATCGTTGTTCCAAGTCTCGACTTTGGAAGTAGTGCCATGATCTGCACTGCTGGCTGCACACGTCTTCTCTCATACACCTTGCATTCTTCGTCCCAGTTCTTCACCTCCTGTCGACCATCTATGACCCATTAGGGACCTTTAGCATCAGGTTTTTCATGGGAAACTGCAAACCGCAAAATGTCACGTGACCACGGCCTTGCGGTCACGTTTGAACCGCAGGAAGGGCTTCCAGCGGTTAGTGATTTACGGCAAGGTTTTTTGCGACAAAAAATTGTACAGCCTCGCGTTTAAAGGTATGAACTAGCTTTTAATATCCGTTTGCGATGTGTCTGTTGGATTTTTGATCTCGAATCAATGAATTATTGCTGATTTTTGGGCAATTAAAGTGATGCATTTCGACTTGATTAAAACAACATGGCGGTCCTAAACAATGAACGCGTAGTTCAAATCGATTTTATATTCCTTTCTGCCGTACTAACAAAAGAAAGTGTTCTGTTCCAATCTAGAGTTAATTTTTTTTTCTATCTTGTTACTGAATTCATAACTTGACTCATCAGTCTCTGCTTAGTTCCTATTTTTAACGTATCACTCCGCAAATTTCATTTTATTTTGATTATTTCTTTGAGACTGGGGAGCCCAGGCTTCATAAGCCCTCTGGTTTCTTCTGGGCTCCCTTGCAACCTTACAATTCCTTTATGTATTCTTGTACTGTATTATATTTTGGCTAAATAAAAATGAAGTGAACTAAACTGAACTGAGCGCCTTGCTAAAACTTGAAATCTCGGCAACGCGAAACTGCAAACGCGTAACTGCTACCTGCGGTTTGCGGTTTGCCTGTTGCTAAAGGTCTCTATTATCGATTTCGCACCTGAGCTACGGAGTAAGAGGTTTCAAGTGGCTCTGTCTTTTCACTTCTTTACCAAATCTTTCGTCTCTTCAGAAAATCTTTTCTCCTGTCGCGGCTGAATCGTTGCAAAACGATAGAAATCTGGTCGATATCTGTTTCAAAAACAAAACAGTAAAATTTAAAAAGCCACGAAGCCAAAAGAAGAAACAAGAAGTAATCAAGAAAATGGTATATCGTGTCAAAATGTCAATACTCGAATCCTTTTTATACAATTTTCTTCTTCTTATTATTATTCTTTTTCTCTTGTGTGTATCTGTACATGTACTGTGGAGTTTAAACTGCTCAGTATTATCGTCTGTACCAAACTCTGTATTCAACTGCGTGCACGTTTTTGTACTCTCGCACAGTTGTTATCGAATATAATGTAACTTAAACTTGAAAATGAACTTTACCTAGTCATCTTTGTTCAAACCGGTTTAACTTCCTTAAAATGCAATGGACTGTGTGCAGAACGCTAAGCCGCGTCCTGATAAGTAATTATCCACTGAATGAGTCGTTTGGTTTACTTCAAATACACAAGATTTTGCATCCGCTCTATTAGAAAATTTCAACTGCAAAGTAGGTGTGATAACATCACTGTTAACTTTTTTCGCAGGCTTTCGATAATTACGTCCATTTCAATAAAAGGTATTCTTCAAAAAGTTTAAAGGACACTGAAAATTACGATTAAAATGGCTTCGGGGATTTTGAGAACATCTCTGTTTATATTAAATTATAAACTCGCTCACCAAGCACTCTTCTCATCAATATAATTATGGTTAGGATCGCTGTTTTTCTTAGTAATAATGAGCAGATCTTCCTTTTGTTGTTTGAAATAATGATCTCTCAAGTATGTGAGCCCTTCGCAACTTTACAATGTTAAAAATTTTCCTTAAATTCGGCAAACTCAGCCGCAGTTTTCTCATATTTGTTTGTCTTCTTGGCGAGAAGTTCCCCGAATGAGCCTCGAATTCATGATGAAGGCCTACTCGTCCCAGGACTGTCGGAGAATACGAATACTGTCTATTGTGCCGCACTGTCACAGAATGCGTAATTATCAATAGTTATCTCTTTTATGTGGATTTCTTTTGTTTAAGTATTTTTTTTCGTAGGACGCGGTTGCGTAACTTTTATCGTTGTAGTTTTTATGTTATTCATTACAAAACTAATTCTGCAAAATATTCATTTCTAATCAGGATCTGTTGCAAATTAGAACATGTCTTAAAAGCCATATTGATTGTAAACCGTTCTCACTGTTAATTACTAGACTTTTTACAATAGCTCTTTTGCTCGACACCTTGCATTTGCACAGGATTTTGAAATCGTAGGTCTTAAAATGGAGTTAACGTTGCTGCAAAGTTGTACGGAGTGTGTATTTATGTAAGAAAGAGAGAAACTTTGGGAAGCACAGTCACTACTGAACTCTTCAGCAGAGGCGACCCTGAAAAGTCATTTGTCACGGGGAAGCAAGTTGTGAAGCCAAAAAAAGGACTTTCACGGAATAGAAGTACCGTAACCGAACGCCCATACGAAGAAATACTTTTGGTGACCGTAAATAATTTCTCCAAGAATAGCTGCAGAAAACCTCGACAACAGTATAAATCCCGACAACCGCAGCAGACGGGGAGATTAAGGCAAGTTGGACGAAAGAATTGACCTAACACAGAGTTATTGGAGTTTGGGAGTTTTTGGATCGGGTAAAAAGGGGTGTTGTGATCGCAAGAAATCATGTCGTTGTGGATTAAACGAAAGACGAGGAACTCTTTGTTTATACGCAAGGTGAACTGAAAAAAAAAAAGAACAGTTAACTTGTAATTGAAGAAAATAAGTTGTGAATATGTACTAGATTAATTAGTTAAAAATCGCTTTGTATTTTTTGCTTAATAATTAGGAATATTGCATTAGTCATTAGAGTTGGACTCCAAAAAAGTTCTCTCGTAACTTTTCTCCACCATTCTTGACACGCCTTCTTTAAGTCACTAGGAAACTGGTCATCCCAACCTATGCCCAATAACCACGTCTCCTGCATAGCCATCCTGGCTCTAATTGCAAATGGTACTACCATCTGCAATGGGTCAAACAGCATAGCTAGTTTCTTTAAAAACCTTCGCTTCGTATAGACAACATCCTGCGGGGTGCTCAAGTTGAAGGTAAACATATCCATCTCAGCATTCCATTGCACTCTTAACGCCTTAATGCAAGGTAGTTTGGACTCCTCAGTATTACCATTCGCCACACGATCTTCCACAGGAACATCTCTCAGCACCTTTGGCATGTTACCACATCAACGCCGTATTTCGAAGCCTGTCTTGCCAAGCAGTTCTCTAAGCTGGTCTCGAGATTTAATCGCTTCATCGTCCGTCTCCAACGAAGTCAAAATGCCATCCATGTACATTTGTAACAGGATTATGGCTCCTGCTAACGGGTCGTTATCTCTGTTATCTTCTGCATGTTGTTGCGCAACGTAATGGGCAAAGTAAGGTGAAACAGAATCACCAAACATCAATCTCATTGCTTCTTAGACTTCAGGAGACCAAGAGAGGTTGGCGCCTCTCCACAGGAAGCGTTGGTACCGTCTTTCTTGCTTTGCCATGGTGAACTGTGAGAACATTTCTGTCAGATCTGCTAGCAGGACTACAGGATTACTGCGGAAACGCAAGAGCACATTAAAGACATCCTGCTGCAGTTTTGGTTTAGGCAACATGAAATCATTAAGGCTTACTCCGCCGTATCTCCTCACTTTGGTAGTCTCTTTGTCTTCTCTTGCTACAGGAAAATGAGGTAGGTACCAACTTGGACCGTCATCATTTTCTCTTGGCTCCAGCCTCCGGGTGTGACGCGTGGCTTCATTTGCTTCCATCACAGCGGGCAGTATTTCTCAGCAACGTCCGGCCTTCGCTGTAGGTGTTTCTCAAGAGACTAGAGCCAGTCTTCAGCAGTTGTAACGGTCCAAAAATGAAAATATCTTGAAGTTCTCCATGGAAAACACGTTAAATTCACGAAAAAAGGGAAAATAGTATCATCGTAGACGGAACATAACTTTTTATTTTTCAGATGGTTATAATTAAGCACAGAAATTGGATAATACCGGTCAAATTGGCACGATTACTGGTCACGCATGACGGCGGAAAGTTGACGCGGGTAGGCGAGTTATCCCTAGCTGAGCGTTTACAAGACGGGTAGGGTAACCCTAGCACTCAGGTAAGCCTGTTCCAGGCGTTCAGATAGTAGAGCGCGAGCGTACTCCCGCGCTCTACTATCTGAACGCCTGGAACAGGCTACACTCAGGTAGGGTTACCCTAGCGCTAGTGTAACCCTACCTGCCTTGTAAACACGTCGTGTGAAAAAAGAGGAAATATGGGAGTGCTAGGGTGCCCTCTTGCTCTCCCTCCTTGTAAACAGTGCCAAAGGGGCTATTTACATGGAGATCTGATGGGGGACCCAAGGTAGGTGAGGTAACCCGCTTTGGTGGGTCACCTATCTACCTCACCTATCTCGGGTTCCCCACCTCCATGTAAACAGGCCCTAAGTCAATTGCTTTTTAAATGTGATCTGTGACCGTAGTTTATCACAAAAATAGATTAAGAAAAGCTCGATATTTTAAATGCTTAGTCTTTCTTTTTGCAACCGACCACAAGCATGTTTTTTTGCTCTCTTGGAGCCAAGAGATAAGCGAAAAGTCTCGTAAAGGAATTAGTATTGCTTGTTCGAAATTCATATTTTCCCGAGCGTGTCACATTACGGAATCGCGCCTGTAGAAACGTGTAGTTAGTAAATGCAAATTTTCCACAATGTCTCCTGTTATTTGTAGGTGGAGATCGGTGAAACATCTTTATTGTTTTGGAGACAATAGAAGAACAAAAGATCAAGATCAAGTTATGCGGTCTTTTAGCGTGTTGCGTGACTTTAGTGAGTTACAGCATTTCTCATAACTTTCGAAATCTTGATAGTCAAAATAAAAAGGGTGCTCAAAAAGGCAAGCACATTTTTGTCTCCACCGAAATCCGCTCGATGAAGGGTAATTTGCATAAGTGTAAGTGAAGCGAAATAGATACGAATCGCCGTGGTTGTAAACACAACGTTTCCTCTAAGTTTTTTTTTTTCCTTTTGAGAGCGTAAATTCACATGAAAGAATTCAACTTGCACAAAAATAATACAAAATGAAACGAAGCAAATCGAAAAGTTGCAAAAAGTCAGGATATTTCAGTTTGATGGAACGTAAGCGAACGGGCAGGTGATCTGCATGCTGATAAAAAAAAAAAAACTTCGAGCGCAGTTCGAAACCGTTCAAATTCCCGTTTGTTTTTCTGGCATCCTCCTCAAATGTTCTGCAATTGGTATAGGATTTAATGGAGCCGAAACCAATTGTGGAATTGCACGCATTTTAGGCATCCTACTGATGAACAGTTGCGACACGTAGATATATATATATATATTTTTAGCCACTAATATAATTTGCAGTCTGTCTACTTTGAATTCTATACATTCTCGTGGCTTAAATCGTTAAAATATGTTATCAAGTCAAAATAATTATTAAACTGAGCGATTGCATTTCCTAACAAAACAGAGAGTAGCGCAAAAACTTTGATATATCGATTTGCTTTAGTTAAATTACCTATGTATCGTTAAAACAATACGCTGACACTTCAGTCTAGAGTCAAAGGAAAAGACATGTGTCGGTATCCTTTGTGAGCGCGCAAATAGTCATGGGACCCGTGATTTTGCGGGCGACTCGGCGGACAACTCGCCGTTCCGTAATGTTAAAACAGCGCAATAGAGTCGACAACACCGCGAATCCGTTAACATGAAGGCATTTAATCAATCAAAGCATGATACCAAAATCTGGTATCATGGAACGGCGGCATCAAAGGCATGTCTCCCAACTACGCCGCCCTTTCCTTTTCCCCAGACCACTGCTGGGCTCGCTTCGCTTGCCGATTTTCTTCCTATTTGACTCAGTTTTTTTTGCCTTTTCCCCCCACTGCAGAGCCTGGTGAGGTCCCAGGCTAATCCTTAGCGAACGAAAAAGGTAACTTTGGGGTGACGTTTTTACACTACCCCGACCTTATGAGTCGTGTTTAGCCTGTTAACACTTTATTTAATAGCTGTTGATTGGCCACTTACCACGCGACTAAAACAATTGGAAAGGAATGCTGCTCGGTTGAGCAGGCGTTTGTGGGGAGGGACGAAATACAAGCGCTCGTAAAAACGGCTGCGTGGGAGGTTAACTGGAGAGAGGTTTTGGACACCTGAATTGGGACGATACGTCCCGAGATGAGACCTTCTAATCCTTTTCTTTGTTATGTATGTAATGTTTTTATTTTCGGGAAACGTGACAAAACAATCCTGCAATACTTCAGCCATTATCATCTTGTCGAGGGTTTCGATTACTGACAATGATCTGTTGTCAACACTTCAAGAATTAGTCAATAATCGTATTTTGCGTTGTGAGGCCAACGCTTATTTCACTTGCTCTGGCTATGAGAGCAGTCTTTTTTCTCCTCCGACTGCTGCCCTCATTTCTGGACGCTCACGCGCGTGTGAACTCCCTTCACTAAATCTGAAGAACAAGAGAGACTGCTCCCAGTCTACCAAGAGAACTTACATGAAGCCCCAACTACGAGATATGCAGTCTACCCAGCATGCAATGGAGCTCATCTCTTGGCGAAATGCAAGATTTTCTTAGACAAGGGCTTTGAAGAACGTCTACAAGTGATGAGGAAAGCTGCGTTATGCCATAATTGCTTCAAGTACTACCCCATAGCGGTGGGATATAGCGCCGATGTCAATATCGCTATTGTCATCAGCACTTAAAAAATATAAATATGTCAATACTTAAATTATAAAAGTTACTTATTGTTAAACTGTACAAAATTTATAAAACCTATTAAAAGAGCTAAAACAAATCTATCAATACTGAAATTATAAAAATTACCTAAACTACTTAAACTATAAAAACTGCATAAAACCTACTAAAAACTAGTTTAACAAGCACAGAAAAATTACATAAAAGCTTTCTGAAATAAAAATGCCTTCAGTGTCTTCTCAAAAGCTTCAACTGAGAGGCTACTTCTAATTACAAAGGGCAGCGAATTCCATAGTTTCGGGAGCAACAACAGCAAAAGATCGATCTCCTAACGTTTTTACTGTCTTGAATTTCACAGGGGTTAGTAACAGCCCATCACAATCGGGGCGTAACTTGTATTTGCATGCCCAGTTTAAGACTAATAAGTTACTTGAGATAAGAAGGAGCTAAGCTATTGATAGCCTTACATATTAATAGTAATATTAATAGTAATAAGTCGGCAATTCGGAATTTATCTGGCAGCCAGTGCAGATTATGCAGCAACGGTCTTGCGTGACAGTATTTAGTGAATCCGGACGACCATTCATGACTTTCTTCGTCAGAAAAACATCATCTTTAAATTTCACGCCTCTGCCGAGAATCTCATATAAGTGGTGCGTGGGAAAGAATCGTTAGATCAATTTGCAAAATCTTAAGAGTCTTGCTGGGACAACAACGTTTCTATGATGAAATGCTGCAAACCTTCATGGCTGAAGTTTCAGGGATTTTGAACAGCATACCACTGACGCCGGTGAGCAGCGAGCCAAAGCAACTTGAACCGCTCACACCAAATCATTTATTGTTATTGGCAGCAAATCTAAGTTTGCCCGTTGGATCTTTTGGCTACGAAGATAGCCATAAATACAGCAACCGCTGTTGCAACAAGTTGTACAAGTTGAGTACACGTCCAACATTTTCTGGAAGGGCTGGCTATTAGAGTATGTGTCAACGCTACAAGAAAGAGCAAAGTGGATGAAGCCTCGTCGTAGCTTGGCAATCGGAGATCTAGTATTGATTGCAGATGAAAATGTCCATCGCGGAAAATGGTAGGTAGGCAAAGTTATTAATGTCTTTCGCGGAAAGGACGGGTATGTCAGATCAGCAAAGGTTCGGACGAGTTTGACAGTTGTTACAAGACCAGTAACGATCATGCTTCCTTGAAGGACAGAGGTACATTAAAATCACGAAAACCGAACATTTTTGTCCCGAAACTATGAAAGGATTTCTTTCATTACAGCGGTTACCACTAACACGCGCCCTCAAAGGGTTTTTTCTTCGGTTCAAACCTGCGTTTTGGTGGACGTCAATCAACCGTTACCATGGTTTTTCTCCGTTTCTTGAGCACTCGGAAGAATATGTAGGCGTTTCAGCCGTTCTTGCAATGTTTTGCTGCAGGACCTGACACCGCTTCATGTCAAGATTACGAGGTGTAAGAATTTGTTGAGTGTTTCTCGGAGGAAACTCTTTTATCGACATATTTACACACTGTAAGTTACAACCACATGAGCTTTCTCAATCGCTCGCAACTCGTCTGAGTTCTTGCTAGTTCTGGTTTCTATTCGATAACATGAAGAATGATAAGTAGTAAAATTCATTTTCGAAAACAGCCTCCATTCAGAGGAAACTTTTTCCCTTTTCGGTGTGATATCTTTTGTTTCTTTGAATTTATACTAGCCTCTTGGCAATTCAGTCGTCCACGACTCCCGTGTTTTCATACATCAAATAAATAAACAACCTGAAAACTATAGAGAATGTTTCGGCTATGGCTCAGCTCGCAGAGACCTCGTTGTTTTAACAATGTGATCCTTCTTCTTAATAAAATAATTTTAAAAGCCGTCGTCGTTCGAAATTATTCGCCCTTTATTCAGCGATGAGGGAACCTTCTCTGTCAGAAAGCATGGAAAACCATGCAAACAGTTGATTGACGTCCAGGAAAACTCAGGTTTAAACAGACAGAAAAAAACCCTTCAAAGGCGCGTGTAAGTGGTAACCGCTGTAACATTAACAGTTCTACTATTCAAAGGATCGAGGACTTATGCTCTTGTCTAAGTAGTGACCCGGTTGATGAACTGTGTAGAGACTTAAGCAGTTCATTGGGCCGTTTCATGTAGCCACGAGAGATTGCGGGATTTTTACTATTCTTTCTTTCGTGTTTTGCATTGCGTGAAGTTAGTTTAATTTTTGTTATTGTGTTCAGCGCAGCTTTTTGTTAGCCTTTGTCCACGTGCGTATTCTTTCTGTAAGTCTATTCTCGGAGTCGCGTTACGTAACCGTTATTGTCAATTTTCGTAAGTTCATTAGTTTTACTGGTTTTACTTCTGTTTAGTACAAACGTTTTATTTTTTGTCCATGTAAATCAGTCGTTTAGTTGTATCCGGAGTTGCCGTACAGATCTTGTAAGTATAGTTTTTTCTGTATTTTTGCTCATTTTCTTAGTCATTTGCATTTTGTTGTACTTTAAGTTATCGTTTTTGGAAAGTTTTCGGTTCGCGTTTATTAATTCTGTATTTTTCTTCTCTTCTTTTGCTGTAATTTTTTTTTTGTGAATCGTAAAGTAAAAAGACAAATTCAAAACTGTATGAAGGTGTTTACTACAAACAAATCAGACGAACGTCTCCCTTACTCATCCTAAAAAGTATGGCAAAATTAATATCTACATTACCATAACAAGACAAGAAATAATACGCCTGTTTCGAAGTACTAAAATTCTTACTTGGCTCAGAGGCTGAATGGAATAAAACAAAAGAAATGGCATTGAGATCCAGGGATTGAAAATTCATTTCTGTCTTTTTTCCCCTTTGCCTCGAAGCCAAGTATAAATTTTGATGACTCGAAACTGCCCTATTAACTACTTGGGTTTAAACTAGAGCCGAAGAGACATGCTTACTCAAACTTTCGCTAAGTTGTTCATCTATTTCTTCTGAGGTTCCCCGAGATGAGCAGCCACCACTTGCTACAGCGTCTTCTTCGTCATCATTTCCTAAAAGATACATATTAAGAACCTTAACAATTCTACTATCAACAGTCTCCAATACCTGCCAGATAAAAGTCACAGCGCCATCTGACAGCCATTGCCTTACATAGATCAGAAATCTGCCGACAAGGTTTGCAGACAATTTAACGGCCTTGGTAGGAAAATCAATCATGATCTGTAGCCAATCTTTATGGTGACCCGCGCGAAAAGCCTCTGGACCAGAGCGCTATTGCTTTGATGGCGCCGAGCCAATTGCAAGCACGGTCAAATCGGTTTGGTACAGATTTTTGACGCGATGGCTAATTGGCTCCTTACGACCACTGAAGGGACTTTGAATCTAACAGACGCTACAATTGGTTGACAAGAAAAGGACACCACATGAAAGAATACTTCAAACTGTGCTGTTTATGTTAGGATAACGATGGACTCTGTTCTTGTGATCTGAATGTTTTGGAACGGTACTAGTAAGTAAGTAAGTAGTTTATACCCGTAAACACCTAAGAGTTAACAAAAACTCCTACAAACGTGCACGTGTAGAAAAAAAAATTACAAAAACCTAAGTAAAACAAAAAAACTTTGACCACTTAGTAGCTACCATCTACTATATAAAAAAAATGTCATTATATAAAAATCTATCATTTCAAAAAGAGCTAAAATTTGACATGAACATTTAGAAAAAGGTCACAAGCTATGATAGCAATATAAAGGAATAAAATAGATTAGAGAACAGTAATAATGATAAAATATATTCTTCCAACCAACCAACGCCTTTGGAAAATGAATGTTAAATCTTCTTCAAAATGCGAACAATTTGATGCTCGTTGTGAAACTATTAGCCATATATTTTACGAGTGTCCTGCCGTCAAAATTTTGTGGGAAAAAGTCATAGATTGGTGGAATCGTAAACGTTCTGAAAACATGAATCCCAATCCAACGGAAGTTCTTTATGGATACAAACCCGAATCTAACAGCTTTCATACTTTTAACCATTATCTGTTAATTGCTAGATATTAAGTTTACTTAGCTAGAAACAAGTTTGAGACCCCAGAACTGGAGGTTTTCATTGTTCTCCTGGAAATCAAAATCCAGTGCGAAAGAGAAATTGCAATAACAAACGGAAATCTTAACAAATACAGAAATAAGTGGACCACCCTGTGCATTTCTGATTAGTGTTGATTTATAGTAATTTAGCAAACGCGCACTATTATTATTTTTCTATTTGTTCTGCTAGTTGTTGTTAATCTGTTGAACTTTCTTATCTCGCTTTTTTTGCTTGTTTGTTTGTTTTTTACTGTTTTGCCTCCTCTTTATTTGCCGCCCTGTTATTGTAAAGTTTATTGTAATGTTATGTTAAATGATGTTTAATAAATAAATTATTAAAAAATAAAAATATATATAAAAAATAATAATAATAATGATAAAATAACCTAATAACATATGGAGGAGTGTGAATACTTGACATACTCGAACTCTGGAGAGATTCCCTTGTCTGAGACGGCGATACACCTTCATTAAAAGTAATAGGCAATCAAGACATTCAAGATTATTCATGAATTAGTGTTCAAGTAAGCAATTTTTAAGCTGTCCCTTTAAAAAGGAGCGTGGTCAATAAATTAATCAATTTGGTACGGCAGGTTTAGTTTGGTGCCGCAAAAGCGTTAAGTTCGACAGAGTCTGTTGAACTTTTGTCGAACTTAACTTAGGTTCGAAACACAGTGCGCCATCTGAATCAGATGTCGCGCCAGTGTCGCTCCAAAGTCGAACTTATTCAGTTAGGTTCGGCACATGAAAAGTACGGCGTCTGAACCAAGCCTTAAAAATATTTGAATCTTGAAGCATAAAACAATTATTGAAGTCGGCTTTCGTATGATGTGAAGAATTATACAGATCTCAGCCTTCAGCCTCGATCTAAATAATTCTTCTAATCATATCGTACTCAGCTTCATTCAATAATTGCTAATTAACTTGCGTAGCATAGAAGCATTTGCGGGCGAGTTGGACGTGAAAGCTGCAGGAACAAAAGCGACAAAGAAGGATGAAAGGGGAAGGAAGGGGAGAAAGGAAACGCTTTCTAGCAAACGCCGCGATTCTGAAAAATACGCTCGCCCACGAACGCAGCTTAAGACTGGTACAGCGAAGTGGTGTTGAGTGCAAAGCTATCAATACATCAATAAAACCCGGTTCGTGTGTCGCAGATGAAATGCTTCGGAAGTTTTATTTGAATCGTGCTTGAGCGATTTGCCCTTCAAAGTATAATTTGAGATCGAGCAGTGGAAGCCATTTTATTGCTATTTGTATGGGAGAAAAATATGCGACATTCAAGGTAAAGCTAAAAACCGGACTCGTTGGGACTTGAGTAAACAGTCCGGAAAATCGAGAGTCCGGATAATGTAAAAATAGGGAATAAAGAAAAAAATCACTGTAAATTAGCTCCACTTGCATTTTTGTACGGTCTGTATGTTATTATGTATTTACAGAGAGGATAATATATAGATTTAGCCAGGGCTAAAAGCGAAGCTCCAATTTTAATAAATGTATAATTTAAATCAAACAATAAACTTTTAATCCACAAATCATTTAACTTAAGGGCACATTGATGTGACTTTTGAGGGAAAGGCTAAGTTATTTTAGAGTGAAACATCTTACATCGAATTGATAACCTTATATGTACACCCAAAAAATAGCAAACATCTTCAATCACATTCAAGATCACAGTAGATTAGGCCTCGAAAACAAATTCTTGGAAAACAAATCACGCCAAATTTTTTTGCGTTCGACAGGTTTACTTTACAAATTCTTGCCAACAAATTTGGGGGTGTTTAAACCAACCTTTTATAATTTTTATACACCACATTTGAGGTGAAACAGTACTATTTATCATACAGAGCTCGGACAGAATGCGGTATTTCACAATTTTTCAAGACAAATTGCACTCAGTCAATATTCAGGACGAGCCAAACCGTTCAAAAATTTCAGAAAACTTCCAAAATCACCCATACGGCCAGCTGGTTCTCGTTTCTATAGTGCGAGCTGTCAGTGTGGTCGAGTGTTTGAATGAACTTTAACAGAGTTACGCTTCAACATAATAGCGAATTTATTATTATTTGTTTTGTTATTTAATGGTTTCAGTTATAACGATGTGTAATCTTATAAAGCGTTTGATACGCGCGACATTTTTGAGTACTCCTGCAAGCGATGGTCATGAACGATGAAAACAAACGGCACGGACAAGCGATTAAAATTGCAAGAGAGACTACTAACAATCAAAAAAAGAGATATAATTCCGTGAAACATTTACAGGGACAACAATTTTCATTCACGAAGACAAGTATTAAAGTGTCTCTAAAAATCCTGAGTCTTTAAGCGTAAAGCTTAAGTTTATTTTTTAGCCGGTTTCCCGGCGCGGTGTTTACTGTTTTTGAAGGTGAACTCCTCGAAGCAAGAAAATCGCTCAAAGAGAGACTACTAACAATCAAAAAAAGAGATATAATTCCGTGAAACATTTACAGAGACAACAATTTTCATTCACGAAGACAAGTATTAAAGTGTCTCTAAAAATCCTGAGTCTTTAAGCGTAAAGCTGAAGCTTAAGTTTATGTTTTAGCCGGTTTCCCGGCGGGGTGTTTACTGTTTTTGAAGGTGAACTCCTCGAAGCAAGAAAATCGCTCAAAGTTTTCTTTCTACAGCC
>CALNXK010000299.1:180000-305000 GCA_942486035.1 Porites lobata
ATTTTGGATATCTTGGTCAATGGCGACGTGGTTAATGCTAAAACTTGGAATGCTTTGCCCCTAAACCAGGTTCGCCACCTTAAAAACTATTCCTGAACCTTCATTACTACTGCAGAAATATAACAAAATAGTAATTAGCTTGTTCCATTTACCTGTACTAGAAGTGGATCCTGGAATGCTTTGCATACTCCAGCTTTTGAGAGGTTCCTTCCTCAGGGAAGATGCACCTTCATGACCAGCTATCTTGGAAGGCATATGCTTCTTAAAAAAGATTCCGCTATCCTCACTTGAAGTACCTGCATATAAGAGACGGCTCTTGTCAAGGTACTCATCATTACTGAATGTCTACTCAGGCGCATCAACCATAACAAAAGAGGTTTAAAAACTTCATTCAAGTCCCCACAAGGCAACTTGGTTAGGGCGTTAGCACGGATCCACAATAACAGCTGTATACTTGAATGTCAATAGAATGTCAACGTTTATAGCAATTCGATGAAAGATGCAATTAGCAAAATTGGAAAACCTGTTCGCACATATTTTTGAAAATATTTGTCACTAAGATATTTTTAATGGCATAGTGGAGAATTCAGGACTTAAACCACGTTTGAAGATCGCTCTTTTGCTTTCGCTGCACTTAAAGTTTGGGATTTATTTCTTTTTGCGATGTGGAGAAGCCCCCCAGTTGTCATTTGAAAGAAGGCACTCAAGTCATTTTCATTCCAGACAGTCCTTACAATGTATGTAATAAGATGTAATTTTATTACTCGTTTTTAGTAGGTCTTATGCAGTATCCACAGTCTAAGTATCCAAAGAAATGTTTATAATTTTAGTGTCGATGTATTTTAATTTTTTATATATTTATATCAGGTATATAGTCAAAGACTCTGAAGATGACTACCGCACAGGTTGTCGAAACGTCAGTCACTGTCAACAACTAGAGTCCTATTCAGGACTACGTTCACCCGGGCGATCAAACTCAACCTACTTTTGAAATGACTCCTGGGTTCAAACCTTTCACATAATCAATTAAGTACATCAACACTTAACAATTAACTCTTACCATGACTCATTTTCCACATTCTGTTCACAAGGGCTTCACATTGCTCCTTCCAACTGTACATCTCCTCATAAGATGCTCTCAGGGATTTTATCTCTTGAAGCCTCATTCCATGCCTGATACGAACAGCTTCAATTGCTTTTGCCCATTCTGCAGGATCATCCGAATTCACGATGCATGCATTACCATGAAGAACATTCTCTAATGCTTTGGCAAATCCCGATTTACTACCAACAAGAATGGGTAAACCTGCAGACAAAGCTTCAAGTGCGACAAGACCAAATCCCTCTGATTTTGATGGCATGATGGCAAGGTCAGCTTCACACAACAAATCTTTCAGTTTCTCTCTACTTTGCAAAAATTTTCTAACAGTCAACTGTGCTTCTGCAATTTCTAGTTGAAGAAGTTTTTCTCTAACTTTTTCTTGCTTTCCTTCAGGTGCTCCAACAAAAATTAGATGGTAAGGTTTGTTTTTTAACCGCTGATTAGTGAATGCTTGAGAAGCAATGTTGTATCCCTTGAGTTCAAAGTCCTCATCATCCCCACGACCAAATAGCAACACTTTAAACTCAGCATGTTCATTAGGGGTTTGTATTAAATCCCCAAACTCCCTTTGAAAAAGGCCGGGAGTAATGGACAAAACGTCTTGACCTGTCTTATATCGCTGTAAATATGATGAGTATGCTTCGTTCAGTCTGGGTCCCACAGGTACAACAAGATCAGCAAGTTTGCAAAGTTCAACTTCTGATTCGTGTTTTGTTTCACCTTTTGAAATGGGATCAGTGTAGCATTTGTATCTGCTTAGGTCCTCTGGAGCAGTGTGCACCACTTGTACCCACTTACAATTTGGAAATCGAGCAGAGTCTTTTATGACCTGTATTTGCCGACCAAGTTTTACACCATGGCCAACAACGATGTCCATGAGGTGCTCATGGGGTGGAAAGCTTAACCAATCAAGACGATCGAATGCTGCACGTCGCTTTGTCTCAACAATAGTGATTCCATAGGTATGGGCTTCATTTTTTTCCTCATTATTGCAAGCCCCCTCTGGGACTAGCAGAGAAACGTTCACTGCTGAATGATTTGAAAGGTGAATAGCAAGCTCTCTGTTTAATGTTGACAACCCACCAGCAGATGAACCCCACTCACCACCAAGAAGAGTGACATGCAATACTGGATTACTGCTCTCAGAATAGCAAGCCTACAAAAACAATAACAACAAAAGTGAAAAGTAAGGAGATACAAGACCAACAAACATACATGTAGCAGGTTTGGGAACTGTTAACTGTTAGTACATAATAATAATAATAATATATAATTTGTAAACTAAGTTGATAGGGATAGTATAGCCAAATTTTCACTCCAACTTCCCATCGCGGTAACACAATTTATTACAGTGTCTTTAGAAAAAATCCCGTTCAATCAAATAGGAAATAATCAGGCATATCCACAATAAAATATTCCCAAATTTTATCTTATTAAACAAACAAACAAATGCCCCAAATGTAATGTCCACTCCATTTCTGATTTTCACCGCACCCATGCATGCACCAAACGGACATGATCACACCATCCCATGTAGTTTTACTTCATGAAAGCAGTTTTTACAAAGCATCTGGCAACTTTTAATGTTTATTTTTGGGACACACAATCATAAAGTTCCCTTCTTAGGTGATGAAATGACACTGTATATAGTGTAATAGGAATAACATATAGCTAATTGTAAAAATAATTAAGAAAAAAGAATGAACCTTTGGATTGTCCAGACTGCATTCTGCTTTCATAGTCTCAGGTTGACTGGATGAGGCAGCCATGGCTGATAAAGGGAAAAATAAGAAATTAAAATGACTTTCCTAGTAGTAACAATTAGTCCTAATACTTGATGTAGGTTTGACTTTCGTCACAAAGTCAACCGATTTTCTTAATTCTGAACATTCGATGTTTAGCAGAATCTGGTCATCACTGCTTTCACAGTACAATCACACTGCCAGCCACACATTATCAGATATGTCAGGCTCTCTGTTGTCCGTGCTGTAATTAAGCAGAGGTTGTGTTATCTTTTAATAATAAATTATAAAAATTATCAAGACATAATAGTCATCATCTCCATTATTTGTACAGCACATTTTCTATACAAACACTCAAATCTGCTTCAAAATTGACAAAGCTAATTAAATATCATCTACATCTAGAGTAGTCGTCCTTAACTCCTGCATTATATGGCCCTTCTCTAAGACAAAAACTTCCACCATAATGGAAGCTGATTGAAAAATGTCATTTATTTAACACAGTAAATCATCACAACATAAGTAAAGACTGCTTCCTAGTTTCTTTCTGCCTTAGGTGACAGGTACAGTTACATTTGTATACAGCAAATAAAATTAATGGAATATCATAACTCTAGATTAGTATTTTAGTAAAAATAATCAGAGCAATCAAACACGTCAGGATTTCCGGATGTTTTTTTCTCTCAGAATTACTGAGTAAAACAGACCTCTTTTTAAAAAGAGGGGCAGAGAGGGGAGGAGAGAGAGAGAGGCGGGGGAACCTACACCCCCATTTAAGCCCCTGGCTTTGGTTGTTTTCAAGTATTTTCCACATGTGTGTTAATAAAGTTAAGTTCATATTGTTAAACTCTGCCAAAAAAAAAACAACAAGAACAAAACATGAAAAACCAAAAAGGCTGTAGTTGTAGTAAAGACATCAATACTCCACACTTAAAATGCTTTACATCTTGTAATAAAACTAGTTCTAATTCCCTCAGATTTTCTTGTTAATGAAAGGGTCCCACCACCTTTTCAACCATGGGTGCCTGAAGGAATGCTCCGAAATACAATTTTCAGTCTAATTGAGGGCAATTTTTTAATAAGGTATTGTTCATAACTATTTTTAATTTACATTTTTGTATAAAGATATATCATTTGCTGGATTTTCCATTATGAAAAACAGATACATGTAGTCCATGACTTACAGTTCCCCCAAGCTTCCTAAACATACAAAAACTGTCAAAAAGACATATTAATAGACAGCAAAAAGTTGCCCATGTCTGTGAGGCTGTGGAGTGCCGGTAACCAGCTGTAAGCCCCAGTTATTCAAAGTTCTGACAGAGTTATCCACCAAATAAACATGTAACCATCCAATAGATATGTATTAGGGAAAACAAAGGGTGTTCATACAACTATTCACTGATATGAGGTGTAACCACCTAGAACACACACCAGTTCTCTTTCTCTGTGGGATGTTCCATTTCCACATACTGCAGGCGCCAGTTAATTGTTCAAAAGAATAGTGTAAGGAGCTGCTTATAAGGTCTCTCCTGATTGATTGCAGGAAACAATGACATGTCATTCTTCCAACTGTTTTAGTATTGTTTAGGGTCTGGGTAATGCACCATTGGTGACTTTCCTTCCAAGCAGCTGCTACATGGTATTTAAAAGGTCAGGATAACACTATATCCACCAGAAAAAACATTATCCAGTGGATAGTACAGTGCATTTAGTTTTCCTACTACTTATCCACTCAATCAGGTGAATGGCTTTGTCCATCTTTTGAACAACCAGGACCTGCTGTGAAGTATGCGAGCTACAATAGTGGTAGGTAAGTTGACATGTAGTGTTGACAAATTAGGAAGTACTAACTGTCTCGTGAATAAATTGATATTATTTAGTAAAAGAATGCATCAGCTGGGTTTAATTTTAAAAAAAACAGGGTCAACTAACCCCTTAAGCCTCCCACACAGTCATTTAAGGGGACTTTTGTTATTTCGTCCGTTCCCACAAACACCTGCTCAACCGAGAACAATATTCCTTTCACATTGTTTTATTTGCGTGGGAAGTGACCAATCTACAGTTGTGAAATAAAGTGTTGACAGGCTAAACACGACTCACAAGCTGATGCTAGTGTAAAAACGTGACCCTAGCGTCACTGTTTTCCTTCTTTTCTTTCCTTCACTAAGGTTATGCAGAGCACAGAGTATTCTAAAATGTGACTAAATCTCACTGTTGCTGCTCTAATATAATAATTATTACAGGTCACAAAGCTTTCCCAGTGTTGAGTAATTATCGGGTTACCCTGCAGTCAAGGTCAACTTTCCAGAATTTGGAAAGTACAATGTGATTGGCTAAGCTTGGGAAAGGAATGTTGTGGGTTGAGCAGGCGTTTGTGGGGAGGGACGAAATACGGGCTCCCCTAAATACAACTGCATGGGAGGCTAACTAACCCCCTACAGGTTGCCCGTCCCAAATGACTCCCTATGGACACCTCCAGGCCCCCAGTCCCCCTGAACCCCTCTACCGCATTCTTTTGGGAAATGAAACAGAAATAAAGAAACAAATGAAAATCTTGAAGCTGAAAAATGTTAATGAAAGAATACACCAAATAAGAAAGAAATGTTTGATTATCCAAACTTTCAACATTAGACATTACATGAAAGAACTTTTTCAATAGAGGCAATTCCCAAGATAAATCCTCCCCTCAACACATACTGTACAGTAGGTAAATCAGTTCAATGTGGAGGGAGTCAGGATGGGTGGGAAGTGAGTCAGTTGGACAGAGAACAGTGTGTTGTCACATGGACCTTTTCACGGTTTTTTTCAACTTTCAACATGGACAAGTTCAGGAAAATCTGTTGATACCACTCAAAAGAGCACTTTAAAATTAGTTAAAATTACCACATTTGAATGTGATTTGTTGAAAACTAATGGAGATACACCACCTCAAAGTCACAAAATTTTACAAAAGTTTGTATGGTGGGGGACAAGTTTGTGCCCCCCACCATATATACGAACGTCTGTAAAATTTCGCGGCTTTGCAAAAGATGTACTATCACTTTCAAATTTCGCAATTGTACTAATTTTAAGGCGCTCTTTCCACTGGTGTCGACGGATTTTCCCTGACTAGTCCTTATAAAAAGTTGAAACAACCTTGAAAAGGTCTGTTATGCAAACTCTATGTCTTTTATTGGCGCCCACTAAATGATATTACAAAGTTGTTTGTTTCGTCTAAAATGTTATTTCTCAAAGCCGGAAGTGAGTCGATAGTCATGAACATTTACACTATTTTATCTCGGTTAATGCTGGTTAATGTTATATATACAGTTACTATAAAGAAGAGTTCAGAAACATTTTAGGTGGAAAGAATTTTTCTCGGACTTCTTAACAAGTTAACGCAGCATCAAACCTGTAAGCTAGCTATTTGTGAAAACAGAAGGCCAAGGAGTCAGTCCTATCATCTCATTACAGATCAACACATTTTCCTGCAGATTTATTAGTAAGAGGATACCTTTAGGAACTAAAAAGGCGATTCTTACCCTGCTACAGCTCCAATATTAGCTGTTCGTATCTTTCTTTCGATGTTCTTCCAGAAATATTTCCTTTAATCTGACTCATAGAACGCTGCCGGAAAACTCAGACCGACACCGCTATTTTCCAGCCTCAGGTATCTTCTCTATGTATGCCAAATGAAATGCCCCGACAGATGCCCTGCGGGAGCAGACGCTTTTATCGGCCTCTTATAGAGTACTAAAGTGATGAAGTCATAATATATAGATTTAGCCAGGGCTAAAAGCGAAGCTCTGGTTAATGATACGTGTAAACAAAAAAAATTAAATCATGTAATGCTAAACGCGGACGACAATGAATATGGCTTCAAGACTAATAGATGCAATTAGACTTTTTCTTCAGCAAAAAAAAATTTGCACGTGCAGCACGCTTTTTTGTCTTTCCCTTGTTGTTGTTTTGCACGATGTTTTGTACGGCTAAAACGTCAAGCTTCCTAGTTACGACAATTCCTCCATGAAAATAATGTGTATGTGCTTACCCAATATTTTGTCTCCTGTGTTCATGTTCGCTTTTATTTTTCATTGCCGCTCATTTTCACCTTGCTGGTCGCTAGCATTACTCATTTTCTCACCGCCGCTTTGAATTCCATGTTTTTCTTTCTAAGAAATTCGTTTCCTTTGTTTTCAATAACTCGCTCTAGCTCTTTCTCTGTTGTCGACGTTAATGTAAACATAAAAAATAACGCCGAAAAAGACACGACTATGTTGTTGTTTTTTTCTTCTAAATAAAACCTTGAGTCGCATTTGGGTTGCCATACCTGTTGATTGAATTATTTTACATTGGTATGCCTGTGGTGCGGACGGACGGTCGCTCGCTCGCTCGCTCGCTCGCTCGGTGTACGGTCACGTGATTACCAAATTTTCTTGGATGGGTAGTTTACCACATTTTCTTACCCATGGTGCTCCGCTGCGCGCTTCGCGCGCGAGAGCTCCGCTAAAAATTAAATTTCTGGGATTTGTGAGGATATTCTGAAAGAACAATGTCCAAGGAGCCTACTTACCAAAAATGAGCATTTGGGGGCAAATTGTCTCTGAGATGTTAGCCGGTTAAACTCAGAAAACTCCATACAAACCCCTCTAATTTTTTTTTTCGGTCGACCCCGAAAAAATTTAGAAGGGTTTGTATGGAGTTTTCTAAGAATAACGGGACTACGATCTCAGAGACAATTTCCCCCGAAATGCTCATTTTTGGCAAGTAGGCCTCTTGGACATTGTTCTTTCAGAATATCCTGACAAATCCCATAATTTCAGAAATTTCATTTTTATGACGTCACACTTTAGTACTCTATTTCACCAGCCAAGAAGGGAGAGAAGCGATGATCGGAAATGTGTCTGCAGACTGCGGTTCACAGGCTATTAATCTGCTACCCTCAAAAATTCTGTCTGAAAAATTCACCTTAAGTTCAGTAAACCAGTCTTCAGGGCTCTCCAATGTAGAGAGGAGAAGTCGTTACGTCATGGTAGCAAAATTTTTGGATGACAACAAACCGATAAAGTCACTTAAAAAACTACTCGCACTATTTCAAACTTTACCGATCTTATTCATTTTCATTTAATTTGGCAAATCTTGGTGAAATTTTCATGGGGACCGTATTTATCGTCATCTAAGTTTAAAAAAAGAAAGCGACAATTTTTGTGTTGTGTTCACCTACTCCATAAAGCGGGCTCGTGAAATTAGGAAGTTTCATGTCGTAGTGGTACAACGACGGCAAAGAAATGTACAAAATAGGGTGATGCACGTGCAAAGTTGTTGTTTGTTAATATAAACATATTTTTTGCCGTTCTCCTTGCCGTCGCAGTCGTCGTTGGTTTTGTTGTCATCCAGAAATAGTGCTTGTAGGAAAATATGAAACGGCAAACTGATCCTTACGGCAAGGCGATGAAGAAGTAAACAAAAGAAAAAAACAAAAAATATGTATTTGTTTAAATATATTTATATTTTTGTTTTATTTTTTGTTTTATTTTTTTGTTTTATTCTTTTGTTTACTTCTTCATCGCCTTGCCGTAAGGATCAGTTCGCCTTTTCATATTTTTCTACAAGTTTAATTGTACTGATCCAGGTCTACAACTGGGAGATCCGGCACCACTCATTGGCTTGCTGCTGTGGTTTTGCTGACATTTTAAATATTTTAGAAATAGTGCTACCATGGTAACGTGATGTCGCACTTCTACTCTCTATTCTAAACCACCACGCACACACGTTTTGGGATCTGAAAGTCTTTACTACAAGAACACCACTTAAACGCAATTAATACACGGGAGAACTGATTAAAAAAATACTTAAAACTACAGTCAAACTATATAAAAGGAAACAAACAAGAGCAAGACCAGAACATTGTCCGTGGGAGTGGCGGGACAGGAAAATTTGTATCTGCACTATTCTTGCAACCACGCTTCCGTAATCTGCCCACTTATGCTATAAACTGCATCTATACCCAAGGAGTTATGCTATTAGAACTAAATTTACTAAACCTTGTCGCCATCTGATTGGATACTTAGAATCTTGTGACTATCAGCTTGGATATTGTAGTAATTTTACATCCTTAGTGTATTTACCGATGGCTAGTTAAAGCCCGCCAGACCCCATGTACGCTACTTGGGGGTGGTCTAGATTTATATTAATACAAGTATCAATATCCACTGTATTCTTCGGATTCGCTTCATCTTGCCTGCTCGCTGATTCAGCCATATATAATAATTAAAGAAGCATACTGAGGCGTGTGCTGCAAGACTCCCTGCGATGCGCGTGCGTAACATAAAGTGCGTAAGGTAAAAAATAAAATTGTTCTACTACAAGTCAAGAAGTTCGCAGTTGCGCTAACGTGTTAAACAATGAGTACAGTATGTGGTCCTTAGTCCGCGCAAGTCCGCGTTGCCCTTGGTCCGCGACTTTTCCGAAAATGATGAGATATTTCGTCGACAAAAAAAAATACGTTGAATAATGAAAGATATCGTGATTTACTGATTAGCATTCTTTCATATGACGAAGTTTCGGCTTTCTTGCTTTGGGTGAAGACGCGAAATTAAAGTTTGTTGACAGGTAGGTTAATTTGTCTTTCTTGAAGTTTGGATTTTTGCGGCACCGTAAATTACATGGTCATGTGTTAGAAATTATTGCGTCATTGTGGCGGGAAAACTCGTCACGTGATCTGAAAACTGAGTCTTAGAACTGTGTAGTCGTTCGGAGTCGTGGAGCTGATCAAGTGTGTGGATTGAGTTTAGATCATCGAATTTTTACGCGAATTGATGTCGATGAATCCTTTAAGTGTAGACCAGAGTACAGAATTCTAAAATATGAACATGTGAAGAAATATGCTTTAATGGAGTGAAGAATAAAAGCTACAGAGAACTGATTGTATATACAACATTTGGTTACATCATGTTTACTTAGCCTGCGAATAAATAAAATGCAACGGGAAGACGTGCCTTTTTGCAGAACAGGTTTTCAGATCAACTTATTTCTGCTGTTGGAAGCATATTGCTGTAGACTCTGAATTTTTTGTTTTCTCGACTCTTGAAAAATATCACCAAATTTCGCTTAGAGGTCCTTGGTCCGCGACTTATGACCTTGGTTGAATAAAACTTCCCAAAATAAAAAGCGACGGCCTTTGTTTTCGAAGAATGTATTGAAAATCGTCCCTATACATGTCTACAAGTTCTCTTTTTTTAATACCTCTAATACATACAGAGTTTTTGGTAATTATTTTCGACCGCGCTGAAAACTGCTCGTCGACGTTCGCGTGGGAGACTCGAGGAGACTGTTGTTGAAGTCTTTGAAAGAAAAGCAGATTATTTTATACTCACAACATCTTCCGAAAAGAACTTTAGCTTAATTGCATCAAGAAAAGAAAAAAATACATGAAATGTTGTGAAAATCACGTTTTCGTGTGGAAGCTATAACATTTTTACGTTTTTTTCGTGCTGCTTACCTGAGACGCTGACCAAGGACCACATTCGCGGACCAAGGACCATCGAAAACGGTCGCCCTTTTTCGAATTCCAAGCAAAATATTTATGTCTGGAACTTGAACCTTCAGGATTATTGATAGGAACATAAAAGCTGTCTTCAGGGACCGGAGTATTTCAGCTCGTTACATGAAGATTCGGGTAAGATATTCAAGTTAATGACTTTTAGGCGCGGACCAAGGACCACATACTGTATATCGAGCTTTACTATATACGGCTTCATCTGAATCTACAAACCAAATTCTTTCAATACTCGTCACACTTGCAAATTTCTCCTCTTTCATTTCTTGGGAAGGAATTTAACCCCATTCAAGCTCCGTTGCATCCTGGCGTGTCTCGCGATCCGCATTGTCTCCTTAAATTTCTACATTAGCTTTTAAAAACTCCTCCTATGTATATGATGACTCTAGCCAGCCGGGCTAGCCTGACGTATAATATAGTATGTTATCAGTTGAGACAAATTTTTCGTATTGAAAATATACTTCATGAAACTACTAATTGCCAACGAGGCAGCCGAGCTAAGAAGCGAGGTTGCCTCGGCTGCAGAATTATAACGCCGCGCAATGTGGGCAAAACTCTCAAATTCTGCGTAACCCTCTAAAATTTGCATTTTTGACCATATTTGGGTGTAAGTAAGACCCCATATTTGGGTAGTGACGTCATGGTCTTGTATTTACAACTCGTGGTCCGAAAATGGGTGATTCAGTTGTCTGTTCAAGAGGACCTAACAGGTGAACAAGCTTTAATACGATTTCTAGTTTGAAAGGGCAATTAGCTATGTCCTGGTTTGCTTTATAAAGTGAGTTTAAAGCATTACGCCCAAATTTTTGTGAGAACCAGCTTGTTCTTTGCAGTTCGATTTACATTGAGGTAGCGTGTTCGCCTCTCGACTCAGAACCTGCAGGGTTTTCAGTGTTCTCTTTTCCTTCGTGAATTGAATTTTAAGCGGTAGTTGATCAAGGCATAGGGTTATCAAAACTATTATTAGAACCAGCGTGTTCTTCGCAGGTCGATTTACATTGAGCCAGTCCTCACCTCCCGTGAGGAATGCAACGTATTTGGGGAACTTTTATTTTAGAATTTATTTATGTCTTTCGAGAGATTTTGTCAACGAGCATGTTTTTTTGCTGCTCGATTTACATTGAGACAGCCCAAAACTCCCGTGAGGAATGCAACGAATTTGCGGACCTTTTATTTTGAAGACTATAATTATGCCTTTCAAGAGAGTCTTTGTCCTGTGGCATTCGCTCATTAGATCTTTGTATTTTATTCAAGTTTATATTTATATACCTCTGATACATTCCGCCCCATTCTTGTGCTTCTTTACACCAATTTTTTCTTATGTATATTATCACGCGAAACATTTTTCTTATCCCTGATGACGCTGTTGCGCGGAATTTAATTATTGTTTATAATTTCAGCTGTCAAAGGCCTCATTTGAACTATCTTTTTCTTTCTAACGTTTACAGTTTTGATACAAATGAATTTCTCATGAAACATAAGTACTAACTTGCTCATATTTACCAACAAAGCTTCAAGCCATGCTGTTATTGTTTAATAATCAAAAAGGGGAAGCCTACAGTGTGCCAAAGTTGTTGTTTTGAAGTTGGGTACCATCCTTTTCTATAGCAGAATTCATTTTAAACCTCTAAAATTATGAAAAAAAATATCGCGAGGATCTGAATAGGCACACTTCACAAAAGATAAACGAATTCGCCTTGTTGGCACCTGCCGGAAGGTACCCCTAGTTTATGCGTTAAAAAATGAACAGAAAACGACAAGTACAGTGCAAAGGGGAAACTTGGTCACGTGGTACAAATTCGCGTTTGCCGTTAGAGTCGTTAGACGTAACGTGATGCTTAACCTCCGTAACTCACTCTATACTTTATTTTCATACACATCATTTTTTTTATCTCGTATGTTTTGTTTTCTCGACACAGGTCATGTGATAGTACTCTAGAGAACAAAATTCGTCCTGTTTACGTGCATATGTACGCTGGAAAAGCTAGACAAAAGACAAAGTGTCTAGTTCCCCTGGGACCTCTGTGTGTAAAACAAAACATACAAGTTAAAGAGGTCTATACCTCGCAATCCAGTGCAACACGAAAAGTCGCATAAATCACGAACAATAATTCATCTTTTTAAAATCATTACTCTTAGTTCCCATGAAGTAAATGACTGCTCTTCATTCAGCTAAATATACCTTATTCATGTTCCCGCCATCTTAGCACGCGCTTAAGTACTGATGGGATCAAAGCGATTCCACGTGGTTTTCAGGGGGCAAACAAGTGGAAAACATTGCCAATGGAAGAAATCGCGATTGAGTTTGTTTATCCTGGACAACAGGAAATGAGGACCTTTTTATCTTAAAGACGACAATGTCAAATTATGGGTGGAAGTGATCATCGTTACTTTATTGTATGCAGTGGCGACCGTAGATGTCCTCACTGCAAACGGTAATGACGCCGTAAATCTTGCCAAAGGTCGATATGTACTCGTAACTATGAAAACGTCGTCTCGTTTTGATGGAATAAACAAACTCGACCGCTATTTCTCCTATTGGCAAATTTTATCACTTGTAAATACCACGTGTGATAGCTTTTATCAGGTAAAGGTGGCGGGTATCGTGAATAAGGTCTATTCTTGTTATACCACACACAGACCATCATTCCTCTGCTCTCATAAACTGGGGTCGAAACGTTAGCTTTTAAATCTCTTTATGGTCACATTGAACTTATCAACTCAGTTGATGAAAGCAAATCCCCACCACCGACGCAGCACCAAAATTGAATTTGAATTTAATTCTGATTTAAGAATTTGTTCATACTTAGCGTGCGTATAGCGAGTTATGGATGCACGCGGGAAGTTTGGAGAGTACGAAAGATGCGTAAGAGTTGTTCGAGGCGCAGGCGAGAGCAACTCTAGCTTCTTAAGTGTTCTCCAAACTTCCCGAGTGCACCCATAACTCGATATACGCACAGCTAAAAGCATGAGCAAATTCTTTTATAACATAGCTGACAAAAATGCTTGCTTTTTATTAACTGCAAATTCTTGTAAAGCCCGACACAGAAAAACAAACGCCTCTATTGGCTGGTTACAAACACGCCACAATTGTCTAGTTTGAAAGGAAAATTCTTTCTGTAAAACTGAGAAAGAAAATTTGCTTTTTTATTCGTTAACGATCAATGGAAACTAAGCAGAAACAAAGGTAAAAGTTCACCTAAAGTTAAAATACTCACATGTTCGTAAGAGGAGGAGTATGGTTTGGATTCCCTGAAAAGATGTTTATATTTTGCTCGGCGAAATCCAGAAAACTTTTTTTTAGCGAAGATCACTGTCATCCTACTTTCTTTTCATTTACGAACATTGGCTGTTCATAACGGCTTTTTGAGAAGACGTAGCAGCCGTTTTTTCTGTGAGTAATAAATTTATGTCTTCTTGTGTAATTTGTCTTGTTAGTGCAAGAGAAATTTTCCTGCTTCAGTCGGATTGTTTAGCGATAGCAAAAGTGCATAATTTTTCGCTATTGAGCTTACTTTATAATTAGCTTGTTTTTTAAAGGATAAACAAACGTTAAAAACGGAGGACACTTAATGCAAATTGGATATTTCCTGGCACAGACCAATTTGTAAACTTTTTCCATCAGACTTTTCAAAGATCCAGGCTCCATTTTGTGCAAAACATCTTCACTGCTTTGCTGTTGGTTTTGGTATGTAAGAAGCTAAATTCCAAAAATGCTAGAACGTTTTTCATCATTACCGTCGAGTTTTGGGAACTTAGCACTTGGAAAATAGACGAAAAACACAGCTGAACACGTCCTCATGAAATTAAATAAACATTTTGTTCATAGGGGCTCAATAAGACTTATATAGGGCAAGCACGCGCCCTACTTCTTTTTTTTCCATTTGCCTTCGGTAATTGAGTCATCGTTACGTTCATGTATGCTGCCATCTGCCCGCGCGTAAACAAATCATGTTCTATGTTTTTCAAAAACTTGCCTTTGAGTTTTTCTTTCGCTGAATCAATCGTTCTTCGTCTTCAGGTAAATTGCAAAACGTTTTTCGTTGTTATTCTGAATGGCATCTGTCTACTTGCTCTTAATATTAGGGGAAAAAAAAATCGGAAAAACTATAGCTGCAACTATAAACACCAACTAAAGAGACCCTAAAAATTAAGCTAAAACTAAATAATGCCATTTATGTGACAATTTTTTGAAATAAACGTAAAGTAGAAATGAGAAAATTTGACTGTAATTCCTTTACAATAACAGGTAACACTAATTTTAAAAAGAAATTAACTAGCTTTGTATCGAAATCTGTCTGGGGAAATCCAGCTATGAAAGTCAAAGTTGCAACTGATATTCGCCGACACACAGCCGGCGCTGAAGCTGTTGTTTTTCGACGGTTCTCTGAACGACTGTTATGAATGAACACTGAGGAACAAAATAATACACACAGAAGTAATTTTTTCAAAAATTTAATTGAAAACCCAAATGTTTCTGTACTCAAATGAAATTAGCTTATTCCAGCGTAAGTGCCCGTTTAAACTCAACTAAAATTTTTAATCGATGCGATGAAAACTTCACAACAAAGCTGTTTCGAATTTGAGCGTGTTTCCTAAAATATTTGCTTGAATTTAGCATCAGCTTGACCAAAAATTCAAGAACACAATGCTAATTGATAAATTTACATTTCAAACAGACTTTCTGTTCTATAAAAAACACACAAAATGTACCTTAAATCTTCGCTCGCTCGATTTTCCTTCAGCCGATTCTAGCCGCGAGGACTGAAAACAGTGATTAACTCATCCAGGGCAAATTTGTCGCTTGATCTTTTGTCCTTCAAAACGACAGCTTAGTATTTTCTTCAACTTCCACTGTTCATCTGTGCATTTCATCGGTGTATTTTACCGTCAGGAGAGGAGATTTGTTGAATTTGCCTAACTTTTTCCGCGCTAGCTCAGTTTCTTGGCGTGCACCCAAGGGCAAATGGTAGTGGCTAACTGACCAATCAGAGCGCGCGATTTACCTTTGTTATGTTATAATACTTTATTCATCTATTCTAAATATTCTTGAAAGTCCCTTCAGTGGCAAAAGATAATAAAATTGTGGATGCTCGACTTTGCCTGCCACGGACGAAGACTTCCAGCTCTAGCTACAGCTGCAACGTCGGAGAAAGGGAGGGTGGTTTCCCGCCGGTTTCCCGGCGGTCAAACGATATTTAGAGAGAGATGAAAACGCTAAGCAAAAGTAGGGTTGCTGCTTCACTGTTGACAGTTACCAATCGCTGCTGATTTTGCTGAACTTCCTGAAAGCCTACAAAAAAAGTTAGTTGTAATTAAAAACCAAAACGGCTTTGTTACCGTTGCGGTTAACTTATCATTTCGTGCATCGTTTCTCCGTGTCAACATATTTAGCAGACTGCCTCGCACCCAGACGTCTCTCTTTCAAACGTGCGCGCAAAGGAAGGCGGGAAGCCGTCTGTACCCTTCCCATGGTCCCTTGCGGTTCATCACCAGTCACTCGTTTCGCGCTCGCCTCTGCCATGCGAAAAACGAAGCGCCTGAGGAGGCTGTTTAGCAGAGGTGTCAACTTAACGGTAAATAAAATCTCTGCAAATAAAACTTTTTGGAAAATGCGCTTAGATGTCTGAATACCTGGAGATAGAAGTCGTCGGTGGTTTACGAATTTGCTTTCCTCTTGGAGCACTTTGAAAGTCGTCATAAACCCCGAAACTCAATAGCTTGTTACAATCAAATAGCCCACGGTTATTAAAAAGCGCCAAACCCAGATCGAATCTAGTAAAAATAGCAATAATTTTTGGTTCGATGTCTAATTAACCGGGCAAGATGATTTTGACGGCATAAAAATGATCTTATCGGTATTTTTTCTAACACGAAGTTCATAAAATAGTGCCGCTATAACATTATTTATTATTCATTCAAAATATTTCCCCGATTCTGATTGGCTAAAAGCACACGCATAATTCACCATAACCAGTCACTGATGACCAAATTTGGAAGAATTTTGTGTTTAACGAGGAAGTGACGTCAAAACTGCAGCGTTCTTGCAGGTTACTGAACCTTTAACCGAGAAGACCTGGGGACGAGGTTGAGTTGTTTTGGTTGTGAAAACAAAAAATGGCAGACATTTCACGTTTCAAGAGTAAGAACTAGGCGAAATCATAGCTAAAAACATGGCAAGAACAGCAAGAAGACAACTCGAAGGGCAACATCTTCTATTTGGAGAATATTTGCGGAGCTGAACAACCCTAAATGTGCACTATCGAAGATGAACTTAACATCGATGGATCGATGGAGGTAAGCATGTTTTTCAACTAGGAATTATTTTGAATGAATAATAAAACAATTATTGAATTCGGCTTTCGTATCATATGAAGAGTTATGGAGATCTCGGAGGGTGTTATCCGCCTCGGCCGACGGATAACACCCTCCGATTTTTCCTGATTTCTCCGATTTTTTCCATCCGATTTTTCCTGAGGGGAGGGGAGTCTCTACGTGAGAGAGAGACCCCACCACCGGTGGGGTCTGCTTTTTCTACTTTTTTCGAATACAGATGGGGATTCTTTTACGTTGTCCCTTTCAATTGATAAGAAAGGATGAAGAAGACAAGGCTAACGGTTTAGTGTCACCGCTCAATGGCGCGATCGTCTGGGACATCTAAGACAAGATCTTATAACGCTTCATCGTGTGCTATTGAGGCTTTCAAAAATTCTAATAAGTCAACTCTAGCTTTGTGGACTCCCGCAATAACAGACACCCCGATAATACGGACAGCAACTAAATCCCATGCAAAAATAAATTTACAGATGTCTGACTAAAATAAACTCCTCTCACTAATAAGGTCGACCGTGACTAACCAGAGTTCCCTACGGTGTCCGCTATATAAAGGGAGTTGACTGTTCTTAAAACTGATCTACAAATTCAAAGTATATAAAGGGAGTATATCCCCATGTATCTTGAATATTTACATCCGTGTTGTGTTCAAGTAACCATCTACAGAGGTTTTCATTACCCTGTCTGACACACAGGTGCAAGGGTGTATCTCCTTCTTTATCTCGAATATTTACATCCGCGTTGTGTTTAAGTAACAATCTACAGAGGTTTTCGTTACCCTCTCTGACACACAGGTGCAAGGGTGTATATCCATCTTTATATTGAATATTTACATCCGCGTTGTGTTCAAGTAACATTCTACAGAGGTTTTCGTTCCCTTTTCTGGCCCACAAGTGCAAGGGTGTATATCCCCATGTATCTTGAATATTTACATCCGCGTTGTGTTCAAGTAACAATCTACAGAGGTGTTCGTTACCCTTTCTGGCACACAAGTGCAAGGGTGTATATCCCCATGTATCTTGAATATTTACATCCGCGTTGTGTTCAAGTAACAATCTACAGAGATTTTCGTTACCCTCTCTGGCACACAAGTGCAAGGGTGTATATCCCCATGTATCTTGAATATTTACATCCGCGTTGTGTTCAAGTAACAATCTACAGAGGTTTTCGTTACCCTCTCTGACACACAGGTGCAAGGGTGTACCTCCATCTTTTTCTCCAATATTTACATCCGCGTTGTGTTCAAGTAACAATCTACAGAGGTTTTCATTACCCTCTCTAACACACAGGAACAAGGGTGTATATCCCCATGTATCTTGAATATTTACATTCGCGTTGTGTTCAAGTAACAATCTACAGAGGTTTTCCTTACCCTCTTTGGCACACAAGTGCAAGGGTGTATATCCCCATGTATCTTGAATATTTACATCCGCGTTGTGTTCAATCAACAATCTGATGACGTTTTCGTGACTTTTATTGACTGAAAAGTGCAGGGGTGTGAACCCATCACCACCCTGGACATCTACATCAGCTCCATGCCTTAAAAGCAAGCACGCTGCAATGTAGTTGTTCCATTCAATTGCTAATATTAGAGGTGTAACTTTGTCATCTTTCCTTTGGGCATTAACGTCGGCCCCTAGATCAATGAGGGTCTCAATAAACTGACTTGATGATGAACAACTCGCCCACAACAAAGCTGTGTAATCATTTTCTGACGCTCGGGCATTAATATCTACACTGTCACTTAATACAAAGTCCACTGCCTGTTCCACATCGTTATTGCATGTACCCCACTGCAGCTCAGTCAGTCTGCTGTTGTTTTCAGCCCAGTTTTTATAAAATCTTTTGATGCTATAATGACTTGATTTTGTTCCCAACACAAGTGATAAGATGTCAACCGCAGTTTTCCCTGGAAATCCTTTGGCGTTATTTCCAGTTTTTCTATGTTCCATCTCTTCTAAAAAATTCTCAAGAAGGCCATTAGCTTTTAAGACAATGTCGTATTTTCCCTCTAAGACAGCCGCCTGGAGAAGATTAAATCCAGATCGTTCATCGACTTGCAAGAAAGCTTGTCTTGAGAGATTCTTTAGACTGACCTATAATGGAAATGATCACGTTTATGAGCGAAAATAATCAAGAGGGAATTCATTTGGCATTACTTTTTAACTATTCTTATTGCAGATGATACATTACCGGGGTTCCACTGCAAATATACACATTTTACACAAAATGTGATGGTGTTACCATCGCTACAGTATATGGCGTCATCAGTGACAAAAGGGCAAGCCATTTAAAAGCAGAAAAGTGAGCTTTTCGCCCAATTTTGTTAATAATAATCAATTCAGAAAATTTGTATGGAACCAGGGCGTTACAAATTTTATTTATTATTATTATTATTATTATTATTCTTAGAAAACTATCAACGCCAAAATTACTTCTGCAGTGGTATGTGTCGAGGGAAGAAGCCAACGAAGTGTGGGAAAAGTTCTGCAAGTAGCAACAGTCATTAGTTTGTGGTTTTGCGTCTCGCTAACTTTCCCTTATCTCTAATGCCGGACCTTCCTCCACCCTCCCGACCAATGTTGACTTGTTTATTGTTTTCTGAGGTAACTTGCATTTGATCAGCGGGACAACGTTGTTTAGTGGGTCGGGGAGGGAGGGATTGCCTTTTCCATTTTTACAAGGTTCCCCTATTATTTTCTCTACCAAGCCGGGATTAGATAATTATTAAAGGTTCGAAAATTGTACCTGAATGGAACGGTCATCTAGAAATTTCTAGACATCCTCAAGCAAAAGAAAATTCCAGGCAATTGACCACTACAGAAAATACCACAACATACCATAATACTCTTTGTTGGTCACTCCAAAATTTTTATAAGCATAGTTTTTAGTTTCTCTTGGGGCCATTTTATGGTATGTTATGGTATTTTCTGTGGTGGACAATATTTGCTTCTCTGAACAGATAATTCACAGAAAACCCTCGTTGGGTGCCCCTGTGGTGGGGGTACGGATTTACTTGTAAGTCTAATAGTTACAGTTAAGATGCACTTTCCAAGCAATAGTGTTTGAAACTTAACATTTCTTACGCCTGATAATGATGTGTGATACATTGAAACGTCGAGTAACGTTTTTAGTTTAATTTTTCTTGTTAAATGCTTCAGCAAGCAACTGACTATCGAATAGAGTAGTCTTCTTCCCATCCATGCAATTGCAGCATATTTCCCCAGTGTGTTCATAACCATTTATTAAGAGCGCGTGTGTAGGACGAAACGCCAGAACCATAAACATTAATAACTAAGAAATAAAATGTACGATGAAACTGGTATTAACCGGACACACACGCGACCTTTGCTGGTGTCCACTATCAATGGGTTTGTTTTACAGTAAGCTCACAGTAAATTCACTATAAAGTGATCCCCGGAAGGGCGTAACCGAGGGAATATAAATAATGTTCCTGTAGAGAAGAACAAATATAAGGTCTTCGCGATATAAGGTAGGATAAAAGCTCATACGACGATGAATAGGTCCTACAGTAACGTTCCAAATATTCAACAAAGAGTACAACAAATATAAGCGAATTTCATCTGAAAGACAAGGTTGGCAAAAAGTACATACAATCTGATATCTTACTGGTTGATGAAGACTTGGTCTGGCATCATTCTTCCGCAGCAACTGCATTATGAAGTGGTGGTTTTGACGTTCAGCTTTTTGCAGAGGTGTACCTTGAAACTAAAAACATCGCAAGTAGGGTAATACGCATTACTTACCAGTTGCTATTTACCAAGGAGAATATTCTAACTACCGGTACCGTAAATGACGTAATAAACGCCCACTTCCAAATAAGCGCCTCTTATATAATAAACGCCCCCTCTACGCCTTACTCGTCCCCAGTCGTCTCTTTTGTCTATTAATTTTAAATATTAACGAGGGATGCGCGTGGAAGATGTGCGCGGGGACAGAAGTGCCGTAATAGTCTTCCGAGACCGTTCCATGATCGCCTACAAAATTAATGATAAGAGACGACTGGGGACGAGTCAGGCTCTATGATGTTAAAATTAAATTAGACGCCCCTCTCTAATAAACGCCCCCTGTCTAATAGACGCCCCCTGTGAGAATGACTCCAAAGTACTAGGAATTAGCAAGAAGGTGCCAAATGATTTAAATTATTCAGTTTCTTGCTTGATTAACGAGGCTTTGCGTATTTCATTTTGTTCAATGTCAAGTTTGACGTCAGGATAGACTAACGATGGAGTAGATATTCCGGTATTTTTAAACTCTTTTGATATTTTCGCCGAAAGCAGATGAGTTTTGTTGAGCTTGTTACAGTTTGGACCCCTAAAATTAAAAAGACGCACCGAGCGTTTATTTGGTCATTTAGGGTATGTCTACATAAGGTAGCCACCACCACAAGGAAACCTGCATTAAGGTGCCTGGAACCAGTATTTTTGCAGGTACATCTTCCATTTTTGAGTCTCTTGTATTTAAACTAATCTTGTTTGTAAAACCATTATAAGGGACCGTTCATTTTTTACGAGGCAAGGGGGGCTGGTGGGATTTTGGGGGGGGCACCCCAAAAAAACGGCGTAAAAGGGGGGCCATCCCGAAAAAAACGGAGGGAAGGGGGGGGTCACGCGAAATATTTTAGTTCATGTAGAGTTGACATGATGTTTTATTATTAAATAAGACTACATATACAGAAACAAGCAAAAGGTATATAAATGTATCAAAAACTTTTGTTCTGCGTTTACATGACAGCGTTCAGTTCCACCACAACAATTTTCAAAGCTAGGAAACTATCATTAAAAGATTCTTTATCAGGTTAGTGCTGTGCAACGTCTCTCTGCTCATGTTCCTCTTCGTCATCATTGCCAAGCTCTTCCTCATCGCTCGTGCTGCTGCTAGAGTCACTTTCGTCGTTTTCAGTCATAGCATACTCTTCAGGGTACATGAAGCAGTACACGTTATCTCTAACCTCCGGCTTGAGGTTTATGATAATTCTGCTTCCTACGGCGTTGCTGAAATGGTTTCCTTGCAAGAGCTGTGCAATGTATGCCGCATCTCGATCAAAAGGCAATTCGCAAACTTTTTCAACGTCGATGCACCCTTCAGGGACGGCAAGGCAAGGAGGATACAGAAGACATTTCGGAAGATCATTACCTAGTGGGTTTCCGGAGGGTTGTCCAATACTCACAAATAGACTCCATTGGTGTTAGTGGTGATAAGAAGGGTCTCCATTGGTACCAATGGTACGATTGGTACCAAGAGAAAAGCATCCTATTCCAATGGTTCTATTGGTGAATATGCATCTCATTAACAGTAGATGGATTCTTCTAGCTCAGTCCTGGGCCTCATCGCAAGCTACAGCCGAGAAAAGAGCACGGCAAATACAATTTGTCAACGACAACGTTGACATTAAATACATCAATGGTTTTACTACGACGTTGATTATAGCAAACTGGTGTACCTCAATGGGTTACCAAGGCAAACCCCACGTCAACAGTCAAAAGTGACTCAGTCACTTGAATATAAAACGGCTCTCCTAGGAGCCACCAAATACAATACAAAGTCATAACCAACAGCATGATATAACCACCCTTTTCGGAAACTCCTCATTGAAAACTTGTTAAGGTTTAAACGCTTCCATGTAGATAATGAAATTGCGCTAAGAAATTTCAGAAGTTAATTTCACAGTGAGTTGAGTACAGTTGTTAAGACCTGTTGCCTCAATACCACTTTGCTAGTTTCGCGCCTTTCCGCGTTGATTCGGGTTCTTTTTAAAAATAGTGCTTGCGTACAGGAAAGAAGACATTCATATGTCATGTTGTTGTTTGCTCGTGAATCACAATAAACAGAACGAACACGACAGTGACGAGTTACCTTTCAATTTTAATGTTCGTACGATGTTTGTTATACTCGCAGCACCTTGAGATATTATTAGTGCTAGATATATAGGTCGCCCTCGCTTTGTAACTATTAGTGCGTTTCTACTTTGTGTGAAAGCGAACTTGTTTTGCCTGGTTAGCCAATAGAACGAGGAATATTCATAAGAATTATGGCGCGTTTTTAATTGGTGTAACAGCGAACTTGTTTTGCGTGGTTGGCTTATAAAATGAGGAATATTCATAATAATTATTAGCGCGTTTTTACTTGGTGTAAAAGCGAACTCGTTTTAACTTGTTTTGTGTGGCTGGCTTATAGAACAAGGAATATTCATAAGAATTATAGCACGCTTTTACTTGGTGTAAAAGCGAACTTGTTTTGCGTGGTTGGCTTATAGAACGAGGAATATTCATAATAATTATTAGCGCGTTTTTACTTGGTGTAAAAGCGAACTCGTTTTAACTTGTTTTGTGTGGCTGGCTTATAGAACAAGGAATATTCATAAGAATTATTAGCGCGTTTTTACTTGGTGTAAAAGCGAACTTGTTTTGCATGGTTGGCTTATAGAATGAGGAATATTCATAATAATTATTAGCGCGTTTTTACTTGGTGTAAAAGCGAACTCGTTTTGCGTGGTTGGCTTATAGAATGAGGAATATTCATAATAATTATTAGCGCGTTTTTACTTGGTGCAAAAGCGAACTTGTTTTGCATGGTTGGCTTATAGAACGAGGAATATTCATAATAATTATTAGCGCGTTTTTACTTGGTGTAAAAGCGAACTTGTTTTGCATGGTTGGCTTATAGAACGAGGAATATTCATAATAATTATTAGCGCGTTTTTACTTGGTGTAAAAGCGAACTTGTTTTGCATGGTTGGCTTATAGAACGAGGAATATTCATAATAATTATTAGCGCGTTTTTACTTGGTGTAAAAGCGAACTTGTTTTGCATGGTTGGCTGATTGAACGAGGAATATAGCGCGCTTTTACTTGGTGTAAAAGCGAACTTGTTTTGCGTGATTGGGATATAGAACGAGGAATATTCATCAGAGTTATAGCGCGCTTTTACTTGATGTAAAAGCGAACTTGTTTTGCGTGGTTTTCTTATAGAACGAGGAACGTTCATAATAATTATTAGCGTGTTTTCACTTGGTGTAAACGTGAACTTGTTTTGCACCAATAGAACCATTGGAATGGCATCATTTTCCATTGGTACCAATCGCACCATTGGTACCAATGGACCATCGGAATTGCCCTGTACCCAGCCAGGTCACATGGGAAAATAATCTAAGTCCCCTTTATGAGATGCATATTCACCAATAGAACCATTGGAATAGGGTGCTTTTCCATTGGTACCAATCGTACCATTGGTACCAATGGACCATTGGAACTGCCCTTTACCCAACCAGGTCACATGGGAAAATAATCTAAGTCTCCTTAATTAGATGCATATGCACCAACAGAACCATTGGAATAGGGTGCTTTTCTATTGGTACCAATCGTACCATTGGTACCAATGGACCATCAGTTTGACGAATCGTATCCGTTTGTGCATATTGGACATGTGTGGAGGAAACCACACAAATACTACTATACACTCGTTGGACGTTGTTTTCAAACGTTTTCTTTTTTCTTGCATTCGATTGGCGACGGTTTTCTTTTTTTCTTCTTCCCTTGCTGATACGGTCTCTATGTAGGCCCTTGAAAATGCTACGAAAACTGTCTTTACTTTCTTCTAGTGTCTCTGTATCCCGCGTTACCTTTTGTACCTTAGCCTCGACGCACTTGATCTACCTTACATTGAAGTCGTGAGCAAATTCTTCTCCTTGCTTCAAGATAAGCCCATTAGACTGGAAAAGCGTAGAATCATGTTCTTTCAAGGCTTTCACTACGCTTTTCAGCTTCCCAAGCATACTTTGGTGCTCTTTAATCGAAGAGTTCAATCTCCTGCCATCACTGGGCTTAAGCTGATTATATCCTGGCTTGAGAAATTCACATGCCCTTTTCGAGCAGCCGTCTGCATTTTGGTCGGCAACCTCTTTTGATTGCAAAAGATCAAATTGCCGCGATCTTTCAGCAGTGAACCTATTCTTGAAAGACTGGTCGCTTTCGCCATTCTTTCTCATTTTGATTGTTTTTTTGCAAGGAACCAATCAAACCGCACCATTTTCGACCCTCCAAACAAACCAGGTGGATCATAAACGCCTACCAAATCAAGCAATACGGAATGGTCCAGAATTCACCTAAACCATCCCACCACATAGCAACTGATGAGAATTGTAAGATTCGAAACCGCCGGTCTTGCTTGTAAACCTATATTTAACTGCAGACATTATGTAGTGGCACAAAAAAGCCAGTCAATTGACAACCTCGTTCCCAGGGTTCTCTCCTTCCCGCCCTACGGAGCGAGAGAGTTGATTGGTAAAAAAACAACATGCTAATGGCATTGAAAAATATCGAGCTTTAAAATACTCTCCTCTGATATTAAAACTACTAGTCACATTTACAAAGCGATTGAGTTTCAAAGCGACATTCAAAGGAGACAGCATCATAATGTATTTAAATCACGCTTCTACTAAAGACGTGATAAATACACAAAACCAGTGTTAGATCTGGATATATTTAAAGGCTACGTGCTGTGGACAGCTGAACATTGTTCTCTGAGATCGCGTAAACCTAAACTTTACGGAGATATTAAAACCAGATACCCGAAGATAACAGCAGCTATGGAAAAATTATTATATTTTTGAGTAGACAAATCTCATAAACGGGCAACAAATTCAACAGGAATACGCGCGAACTGAATAAATTGTCTGTTGCACATTTTAAAGGTTCTGCTCAACTTACACAGTTTTCCTTGCTGAACATAAACTGTACCGAGCCGTATCTTGAACCGCTATAAAGAAGCTCTACCATCGTTCAAATTTCAAACTGTAAGATCCCTAAAAGAGTTCTCCTCAATGGAGCAATATGTAAAAGGCTTTCAAAGGCTTCACGCCGGTGAAGATGTGCGACCTGTCACCTCTTGCAAGTTTTTAATTCCATCAACTCTGGGGGTGAAGATGTCATCCTATCCTTTATCGATGACGAGGAAGAAGTTGAGAGGCCAGCAACGACACGCTCTGGAAGATCCATAAACCGAAGATCGGAAATTGACTTTTCTTTCTTTTGATTCTCTATATTTTTTTTATGTTTGAAAAATAGTGAAGAAGTGCCTTAGCAAATGGACAGAATTTACTTTTTGAATTAACAGAAGTGGCTGCTACATCTGTAGAATGAGTTGTCAACAGCTTGACATTGAACAGAAAATACAAATCACATTGTACACTGCAAATATATGCATGTCAGGTTTAATTACGATGATGTCTCTTTTCAAAGGAGGGGGGGTCACCCCCAAAAAATGACCGTCTTTGGGGGGTACCATGAGAAAAAATGAGGACTGAGTGGGGGGGCCATGGTAATTCGTAATGGGGGTTCAAAAAATTCCACCAGCCCCCCCTACCTAGTAAAAAATGAACGGTCCCTAACATTAGCCTGGGACCAGGCTCCGTAGTAGGGGGAAAAGGCAAAAAACGACATAATACAGGAAAAAAATCGGCGAGCGAAGCGAGCCGAGTGGTGGACTGAGGAGGGGGAAGGCGGCGGAGCTCCGTCATCTTCATCCCTCCCCTGACTCCCTCGTCCGCTTCACTGGTCGAGTTTTTTTCCTTTTTTTACCCCACTTCAAAGCCTGGTCCCAGGCTATTATAACATATGTATTACACATAAACTAAACTTTATCATGATATTATTTTTGGGCGATCGGAATATATATCACTTGACAATGACATAAAAATAGTTTTAGCTGCAAATCGGATTTCAGCCTTTACCACAATTTTTTTTTTAGAAAACGGCTAGTCTTCTCGGACAAGGACGATAAACCTTCAGCTTCGTCTCACAACCCTCACACACACACACATACTAAATTCTGTGCGACGCTAGAAAACTAAGAGTAAGGGGAAGTAGTCCCCGGTATGGTGGTTTATCTCTAATTCACAATCACATTAGGGGGTATTCATAGCTCATTGCTTCTGTTCTATACTTGCAAACTACTGCACAAAAAGCAGTCTTGCTAACGTACTTCGATCATTGTTGTAAAAAGATCTCTGAAAATCCTTGCAGGAAGTGCATAATAAGATGTTCGCAAAAGCCTAAGGTCCCGTGGTTGTTCGCTAGTTGTAGTAAATGGACCATTTTCGATATATTAAAATTCATACTTGGTTCTGAGGCTTGTGGGAATAAAACAAAAGAAATGTATTATTCATTGCGGAGCCTCAAGATGGTTTCTTTTGTTTTTTTTCCCCAATCCTCGCAGCCAAGTATGAATTTTAATATATCGGAATTGGTCTATTACGTTGACCGTAGGCGTTCATGTTCTCACGGCAATATATTGTTTGATTTACAATGTATAAAACGTTTACTAACTCACCCTGTCTTCAGCGTTGACGTTTGCACCATGCTTCAACAAAAGTTTAACAACAGACTTCTGTCCGTACCAACATAGTCCAGGCATTTTGTCGTCGGACCTGTAACTAATTGCAAAAGAAGCTTTCTCATCATTGACCAGTTAGAAATATCCCATACATGAACATACTAAAAGTCCCTAAAGATCCAAGCATGGGAACACCTCCAAACTGGACTCTTTAACATGAGTCCCTTTTTCCCATAGCATGAAAACGAGGCTGTAAACCGGAAGTTAGTGTTTAGCTTTTGTTATTGATATAAATCGAGCCATTTCGTCAAAACTAAGAATATATTCTTAAGAAAAAATTTTTTTAAGGCTTTAATCGTGAAAAAATTTCCCCAAAATGTATCATTTGAATAAGTAAAATGTTAAGGATTTTTAGAATCTATGTACTGCCCAGCAGTGAGATCTGATTTTGCTGAAACACTACGAGACAAAAAAGTCCTATATAATCACCAGAAAACCCCTCTTTAATTCCATTCTACATGTGCCTTATACAAAATTAATTTTTAAATATGCTAGTCTTTCGTAGTCTACAGTGTTCGAAAAATTTGTGCGCGAAGACCCCTTTACGGGCCGGGGAACACTGTATACCATTCAGCATTCTTGCGACAGATACACCTCATACTGCTAGCCTACAGTCAGACTAACAGTTGCATCTGATTAATTAAAGAAGCGATTCTGGGGCAGGCGGCAAGTCCGTTGCGACAGAAAATACTTGATCTCGAGCCTTACTTCACGAGCATATTGTTAAAACAGTTTCTTCCGTGCTTCTCAAGTTAAGCTCAACTTAATCGTGTTTAGCACGTGTTGGACAGATTGACTTCAACCACAATAATTCACCCGGGGTGAACACGTTAGTGTTTAGTAAGTTGTTTTACTGCTCTTCCGCCTGGTCCAATGCAGCGGACACTAACCTTCTCAAGCTCCAAGCGGTCCAGAACTTTGCAGTCCGGATTATCTGTGTTTCCAGAAAATTTGACCATGTTACTCCGCTTCTGAAAGAACTACATTGGCTACCTATGAAATCTCAGCTATACCTCCGTGACGCCGTGCTTGCTTTTAAGTATGACTGGCTCCGCTCCTACTTACCCCTCATAGACGTTTCCAGAAGCTCCCAACTTCTGCATATACCCTTATTTAAAACCGTAAATCTGGACAAAGGACATTCTTTTACGGTATAGTAAGTCTGTGGAACAATTTAGATAAATTCCTCAAACTCTGTAACTCTGCACGTAATTTAAAGCGTAAACTTAGAGCCGAATTATTTGCTGCTTTCCTATCTTATCAGTCTTTGTATCTTATTATCTTGTATTATATTAGTATCATATTAAATTGTATCATTGTATTTTCTAAAGTTTTTGTTGCAGTTGTAATTCTACAGAATATTTATTTACTTTTTAGCTTTCTTAATTTTTCTCTTAAACATTTTATTATTGTAATTTTGTAATTTTTAGATTTACCGTACTCTCAACGTCAGTGATTATCATTGTCACTGAAAAGCCCTCCTTTAGGGAGTGCCAATTAAAGTTTGTATCGTATTACCCGCGTAATTTGAGACTGGTTGAGTCATAAGAAAAACTTTCTTTTCGGTATAGTTAGGATACCTTCAATCCCGTAATTTTCTTTTTAAAATCGAAACGCGGATGTGCGTATTGGAATTTCCATTGACTTTGTAATTTTCAACTTGAACCGGAACTTTGGCATTGCAGGGCGCGCGCTTTATTTATTACTTCATAAGTCAGTGAAAGCATTTCCTTCGGCTTTAGCGAAAATGGTCGCCAGTTTCATAAAAGTTGATACGATTCCTAGACTTTTTTTTTAAAATTTTGAAGAAAAAAAATAGATGAATCTACTAATACACTAAGTTTTGTGACTCCCGAAAAAAGTAAGCGCGAAGCGATGAGTAAAGTACACAGGTTTCTTCACCGAGGTGAATAATCAGTTCATTTTGGAAGTCTCTACTCAAGACACCCAAGTCAAATATTTTTTTTCTTGAATTATATTACCTTAGAACACGATATTACTTTTACTTTCAGACCAGTTTAAAGTTATCATTTTAAAGTTCTAAATTCGCTTGAGGAAGACAGAATTCCTCGCTAAATACTTCACCTAGATAGCTAACAATCGTGGATATTTTCAACAGGTTTTACGTGTTTTTTCTGTTTTAAGAATCTTACACAGAACAGTTGTTTTATTTAATCGTTACATAGATGCACTTACTTAGGAAGAAAACACAATAAATTCTCTCAGTCTTTACTAGCTCATGCTGTAGGGGGCTTCAAACTCGAGCAACACAACAGGCAGTACATACAACCTCGTTTCCATGCTGCGCAGTATTAGTCTATGTAGGGCTCTTAAAAAACTCGATTTTTGTCAACTTCCCCTACTCGGATTTTCGGGGACTTTTGATATGTTATAGAGGACATGTTCCCGGACCAAAAACCGTTAAAAAACCTTCTTTTGCAATTAGTGGCAGGTTGACCGACTTTTCGTGATAAAATGCCTGGACTAACAGGCAAGATGAAGAGGGGTCAGAAAAAACTACCGAAAATAGGAAAAACCAACGCAGTTAAGTACCGTTGAAAGAGGCCAGCTAGTTCCGTTTATAACGATGGCCTTGCAAAATAAACTTAGAGGCTGTTATTGGACTAATTTTTACGACCAAGCTAAGAATAAAGCCAAAACGTCTTTACTTTATCCTCTTTAGTTTATCTGAAACAAACCAAGTGGAACACTCTAACTGAGCCCAAATGCAATGTTTGCAGGTCACTTTCTAACAGAAATTGGTAGTTAGTCTAGACCAATTCTTTTATTTAATTCAGAGACCTGATTTCTTTACATGAGGAAAACACCGTCAATGAACTTAACTTCTTACCCCTTACGTTAAGCTATTTCAGGGACTTCAGGGCTTCTGAAACATTAAACCAGCTATGATTCTGCAGGCATTGTTCTGAACAAGTTGAAGTTTTCCAAAGTTCTTCTTACTTATGCTACTCCATACAGCCGAACAATAAAATGATTTGCTAACCATTTGAATGAGACCTCTGGTTACTATCGTAAGAAAGTAAAAAACAACAACAACAAACAAACAAAACAGACAACTAAATAAATTCTCTACAATGCTTAGCCTCAGACATTTCACGTCAAGCACGTAATTGGTTCTAGCAACATTTCCTCCATAACTTCACAGTTTACGATCACCCGAGTAATTGTAGTCCTGGACCCAGTTGAAGGTGGATAGCGTTATCAACCGGATAAATCACTATTCAAGGTTGGTTTTCACTAGCGACGGAGTCGGAATCGGAATCGTAAGCGAACTCTCAAGAACGACGGAATCGGAGTCGGAATCGGAATTTTCTTCCGATTCCGTTAAAAACTCCGTCGCTTACGATGAACTGAAAACCAGATTGTCGGAGTCGGAAGCAGAAGCGGAAGGGTAAACCAATCACAATGACGTTCCCACGCTTTGTGATTGGCTTAGTTCTTCCTCTTCTGCTTGCGACTCCGACGACCTAGTTTTCACTTGATCGTAAGTGACGGAGTCCTAAACGGAATCAGAACGGTGATTTCAATAGATTGTAAAGTTCTATACTGATTACAACACCGATTCCATCGCTAGTGAAAAGTAACCTTTAAGGAAACACTACTGCAAGATTTCATTTCATTATCTTATTCTTTAATCAAAACGTCTATGTATCTTTTCTAGATACATAGAACTGAAAAAAAGTAAGAATCCCCAAGCCAAGCGAAAGCGAGAAGTCAGGCCTGAGTCTTCGCTAAATTACATAAACTGGAAAAGACTAAAACCTGATCTCTTTGATCCACATCTTCACCACTTTCAAGAAGCATTTTGACCGTCTCGTATTGTCCACTGATAGCAGCCTTGTGTAGAGGGCCTCTGGACGCCTGATTAAAAAGATATCGAGTAACGAGACAGTAATTAAGAAAGGATAACTTTAAATCACGCCAATTGATAAAAGCCAATTCCATCAGTCTATAAACCTCCCTCTCGGTTATTTGTTATACGTAACTTCCACATTTCGCATAATGCATCTTATTTGGCCCCAAAATTTTGTATAACCTTTGTTTTTCATTTCTCCTGGGTATTACAACCGTCTCAAGACAAATTGAAAACAATGCTTACGCAGAATTTTGGGGCGCAAATAAGGTGCACTGTGGGAAATGTGGAAGTGGCGTATGTCATAACAACCTTAACCGGGATTCACTAGTAAAATCTGCGCATTCGTAAAACTATAATATCTATCATTTGTGTCTGCATACTGGAGTTATTCACTCAGACCTGAGCAAACGTCCCCCAGGGCGTCCTACGTGAAAGGGATCACGACGCTACAACTCAAAATGAACTCCTGCCTGTCAAAAGTGCCAAAGTGGTAACGACTTGCACATTTATCAAACTCAGTTAACAATTTGGGATTTTCCAACCTTTCATCAAGTGAAATGCACAACGACTGCACACTACAATACATATCTCACTGAACTTACTTTTGCCATCTCAGCTCTCTCCATATGGGTCAGGACCCGCTTCCTGTCCTAGGATGATAAAAAGAAAGTACATGTACATTTACTATCGGATCTGCAATATGTTAAAAGCCGAACGTATTTTAATACGGTGATCCATAGAGGACAACCCATATTTTTTCTTTGATTAAATATAGCGCGATAATTATTCAGATATCGATTATCGCGCAATAATTAGTCAGTTTATCACGCGATAAACGATAAGTTTAAATTATCGCGCGATAATTCAAACTTATCACATGATAAAGAGAAGCTGGAAGTTGCACCAGGAGAGAGAGCTGGAGCTGTGGAGCTTTATCGGATTGTTGCTCCTGCAGGGTATCCAGCGGCATTGTTGCTCAAAAAAATAGGAAACTCAGGATTGAGAAAATAGTAAAAATAGGAAACTTTGTATTCAAAAATAGGAGACAAATAGGAAAATCAATAGTAGTTTCGTCGACAAAGATAGCCGGCCTCCCTGCACCCCATAGGGGTTATAATAAAGGCTACGAATTCTCAGCTTCTATGTTTGCAGGATTTAGATCAACTTTCGCGGCTTAGAAGGAGTGAAAATGATCAGTGACGTTTACCGTAAATCCTCTATTAAGCCGCCCCTCTCTAATAAGCCCCCCTCCTTTTCAGAGGAGGAAAGTTAATAAACCCCCCTCTCTATTAAGCCCCCCTCCCCTTCCTCCAATCCTTATTCTTCAGAAAAAATTAACGATTAACGTGGACTGATCAGTTATGGTTCATTCATAAAAATTACCGAAGAACATGAGGCCGAAAGCACATTTTTGAAGAATACGAATTTCGTTTTTGTTACTTTTAGGCTCCCACAAGTGAATTAAATAGTTTTGACAGTGACTTTAATTGTACAATGCGTAAGTCTACTTTGTCTCATACCAAGGTATTTTTTCTACAGGTGATGCGTTTCGCTAAATTAAATAAGCCCCCCCTCTCTTTTAAGCCCCCCTCTCTATTAATCCCCCCCTCAAAAGTGCTTGAAAAAAATAAGCCCCCCGGTGGGCTTAATAGAGGATTTACGGTAGTTTATTGGCTCAATTACCCTGTAACCAGAATGGTATGCTTGACTACAGGTCGAGCGTAGTTCTATAATCAAAGGTGATCACATGCAAATTCCCTTCAAGTTGGCGACAAATCTTTGAAAAGCTTTGAAGAGTGAAATTTCTTACAATTGCGTTTTCATTGAAGGATATCGAACCAGGGCTAAAAAGTCTCATAGAAAGCTTTCCTCCCATTACCGTAAATCCTCTATTGAGCCCACCGGGGGGCTTATTTTTTTCAAGCACTTTTGAGGGGGGGCTTATTTAATTTAGCGAAACGCATCACCTGTAGCAAAAATACCGTGGTATGAGACAGAGTAGACTTACGCATTGTACAATTAAAGTCACTGTCAAAACTATTTAATTCACTTGTGGGAGCCTAAAAGTGACAAAAACAAAATTCTTATTCTTCAAAAATGTGCTTTCGGCCTCATGTTCTTCGGTAATTTTTATGAATAAACCATAACTGATCAGTCCACGTTAATCGTTAATTTTTTTGTGAAGAATAAGGATTGGAGGAAGGGGAGGGGGGAGGGCTTAATAGAGAGGGGGGGGCTTATTAACTTTCCTCCTCTGAAAAGGGGGGCTTATTAGAGAGGGGGGGCTTAATAGAGGATTTACGGTAATCTGCAATTGGAAGCTGGTTGAGAATATGCTTGTTTGAGTCAAAAGACAGCATAGTTTTAGGTACCGAATCAGCCTTTCCACAGTGTTTGAAAATAACACTGATTTTTTCGGTACCAGATTGTAAGTGTGTAATGGCTAAGTTCTAAGAAGAAGGTAACACTCTGCTTAGCTACGATTGCAAGACTGGTTTCGCAACCAACATATTGGATCCTTCGTCAGTTGCTTAATAGGTATAGCTGTTAACAAGGGCTCACCGAGAGAGCTAGTGCCGTAAACTAAACTCGAGTCTGTTCTTTTCATGTAGCACTTAGAATCAAGCTAGTGATTGTTTTTGTAAACAAGAAGCTGATTGGATGATTTTTCTGACCTTTGTGGTGAGAGGACAACTTGATCCCGTTTTCAGTTTCAAGGATGAACACAAAGCGAGCAAGACTTCAAAATAAAACATAACATGTACAGATACTGAAATGCAGTTTCGGTGGGCTATGCACAATATTATCCAATAGTCATGAGAACTATAACACTACATACAAAACATGTAGGTACACTAGAAAATTATACACAAAGTAACAATATAACAAAGTTGTTAACAGAACTATATTAGGCAATAGAGGTCATGGAAAGAACGAATGTAATTATTGTTTTTGCTAATATTAGAACATCAAAGTCGACATACTGCCTTCTTTATGATAAATCTCACTCTAAAGACACATACATCTAAAAATTCTAGTATCAATTTTGTTACAAATTTTGGCTTCACCAGCTAAAAAATAGGAAAAATAGGAGGTTTTAGTTAAAAAATAGGACAAAATAGGAATAGGCGCAAAAATAGGAAAAAATAGGAACTGGACACCCTGCTCCTGTGGAAGAGGTTAAGGGACGAAAAGGAAGGAAAAGGTACCTCTTCTACCTCTCTCCTTGAGCATCCGCCATGTTGAAAGGTGAACTGGATATCACGTCTTCAAATTCCAGTATCGAGATTTTGAATTGGTTTGGATCTATGCATCTGAAGTAAAACCTTGAATCCGGCGTAATAACTTTGGATCCTGAGTAACAACTTTTGATGCGCAAAAATAACTTTGGATCCGCAGTGATAACTTTGAATCCAGGGTAATAACCTTGGATCTTGAGTAAAGACATTGGATCCGGAGTATTAACTTTGGATCCAAAGCAAGAACTTTGGATCTCAGGAATAAAACGTTGGACCCAATTGAATTAAATAATGCAGTCGGGGAGCTATGCCGGACAATGAAATCCATGTTCGTTGGATACAAACTTTGGATCCAAAATATCAATCTTTATTTTATGGCACTTATTTTTACTTTTCTTAGAATGGCACTTACTTAGCTAATCTCTCTCCGCTGTTCCATTAAAAACGGTATCTCGTGTCTGGTTTTATTGCGAGCGTTTATTAGTCGCGTGTTTAAATTGATCATTCCTATATATTTTTTTTGTGTGTGTGTTTTTAAAATAGTAAGTCAAAGGGCTTTCATTGTAGAGTCAATTTGTCTGCAAATGTGGGCTTGGTAACACGTATAATCTATTGACTAACGCCGCGTAAAGAAGTATACTCACGGGATAAAGATGTCTCATGTACTATATTGTTGAGCAGTTGTTGCAAGGGATAACTCGAAGCGTTTCGCAGGCACGTACAGGAAACAAAGCGCCTTAAAATGGCGTTTTTTGCTGTCTTTTCGAGCAACCGTGGCAGCGATTCAGCTTAACTTGTTGTTTGTCAATCAAAGCCGTAAAAGTAAGGTGGAACACATGTCTGATCTGGCTATCTTTTGACGCTGCACTTTTTCTACTTCATCAATCGTCAACAAAGGTGTAGCGCTCGATTCGACTTGCATGTTTGAAGCAATGTTTAAAAAGTTTTGCTGATAGTAAGACTTTTTCCCTAGCAAACCTAACTTGCAAGAATAAAATGCTGAACGGACAGCGCGCCTTATTTCGAACACGTAATAGATTCTACATCAACCAATCAGGGTTAAAAGAGACCGGGCAAGTTTAGGCACGTCTATTGTTCCAATTGTATAAGAGAGACGATCATTAGATATGGAGGAACGCACTTATTAAGTATGGAGGAACGCACTTTTTCCCTAGGTTATAATAATGGGGGACGTCATGGTCTCGACCCTTATGCATATTAATAGAAGGAAAAGCATACGGAACGCAAAGGGAACGCACCAACAAGGCATTAAAACAACATAGTACACTACTGTTGTTTTCAATTTTAATCCTAAGCGGCCTACCTCACATTTATCCGGGCTTTTGTCAATCGGTAGTGAAGCTGTCTCTTGATTTGATGCGGCTGAAAAGGAGAAATCACTGTTAAATATATCTAGTATAAATGTACTGTTTTAAAAAAAATCGCAGCAGGTTAAATTACTGTACTCAACATAAAAAGTGAAACCCTCTACAAACATTCACCTGTTTTACTTGCTGACTTGTTTCTAAAATAAAAGGCTGCGATTGAGAGGAAAAATGAGAATCCAAAGAATTCGGCTGAAAGCATTTATACACTGCAAACAAACCATTTTTAAGGCTTCTTTGCCGTGAATTTTTATCTCAAGTCAAGTAATTTCTCATTCACTGTCAATTTATTGCAAACAATTTCAGGAACGTAATAACAAGACATCTCCGCCCATTGCAATTAAACTCTATCTCTTTTGATCTAAGATAGCTGTTGTAGAAATTCATCAAAGGTCATAAGAAAAAAAAACAGTATTTTTTTATCAGGGTTTTAAGACGTCAACGTGCAAAGAAAATCATTTTTACAGCTTGCCATTCGGGAAAGCTGAAGCTAGCATTTAATAGCCCAGGCGTCATTTCAACTAGCCCCAAAAACTTTTTGACTACAGAATTCACTAGCCCAATAGCAAAATCCACTAGCCCCCGGGCTATCGGACACTACTTTCTTTGCACACTGTAAGTAGAAAAGGAAACCTGGAAATTGTGGCCTTCAGTGAGCAAATTTTATTTTCAAGTCACTGATTTTAGCTTTGAATTGTTTTAGTTTAAATTGTAGTCAGTTTCTAATAAAGAGCTTTCAGGCTTACATGATTTTTTCGTTAGAATCTCCTTACAAATCCGGTAGTTTTCTTCTTCAATAGTTGTCTCCAACCCGACATTCTCCAAGTTCAGTTTCTTCTTTATGTCATCAGTCACAAGGTATCCCTGAGCAATATTATTAAGGTGACCAGATTGATAGTCACTCCACAAACTTTCAAGACTCTCCAGGGAGGGGCACCGAAAGGTTATTTCAAGAGATCCCTCGCCCACAGATTTCAAGGCCAAGTTGTATGCATCCTGTATATGTTCAATCAGAGCAGACACTCCATCGGCTGTTGAAACTCTACGATATTTAGTGTAAACTTGTATCTGTCTTATCAGAGTTTCATGGATTATTTCTTCCTGTTCATCACTAAGGTCCTGGTAACAGTGCCTGGTAACAATGTCTGAAAGTAAAAGATAGCAACACTGAGAAGGTACGTATTCTTCTTGCAATATTTTATTTTCTTGCCATGAAAACACCTATTAAAACGCTGCACTAATTCGGGTAACATGACAGTAAGTTAGTTTCAATCACTCAAATCAATTTTTTCACTGTTTAAAATTAAACGGTAAAACCTCCTCAGTGTAAGCTAGTGTAGGAAAAGGTGCCTCCAGTCTGTAACCTGAAAAAACACCCCACCCTTCGCTAATGCACTACAAGACAGAAGCGGGAGAAAACAAAATCGTCAAAATTAATAATGTTTTTACATATATACCTGGATAAGAGGGAGGTCCTGAAATTTTACGCTTACGCCCACTTTGAGACTGAGATATTTCAGTTTCACCTCCTGCAGCAAAAGGAGCTTTCTTTTCAGCACTTTTACCAAGAAAACTTTCTTCAACAAGCGGCTCTTTGATTCTCCGTTTGTTGTCGTTTTCGGATGACCCTGTTGATTGGTTACAAAAATACTTTTCTTTTGGGGGTACAAAGTTGAAAGTTCCTTTTCGCTGAAGAGAACGTTAAGGGTTGTTCTAAAGAACAAAGGGAAGGAAAGGCAAGTGCTTTAGGATTAGCGCTGAACAGTGGACTGCCTACTTTGTATGTATTTCATCAGCTATACTTTTCATAATAGAACATTCACGCATAATACTTATTAATTTGCTGACAATCAGTAACTCTAATGGTCAAAGAAATAATTAGCTTTTTAGTCCCCTGCATCAAAAACTGAAAAATTTTATTCATTTGTTATAACTTTATGCTGTAAAACTACTATTAATGTTTACCATGAATGAATAAATGACACTATATTTTAAAAGGGTGCATAATTACAGACTGTAGTGCCCCTTATAGCCACGCATGTAAAAAACTAAATAAGCACAACACTGCTAAAACACTAAAATACAAAATCACTTTGTCAGAACTAATTGCTTGCGAGCTGAGAAAAACAAGTACAATTGAAATACTTCAGAAAATCGATTGTGTAGCGACCAATCACAATAATTATTGTTGATAATCTTGTACCCAGATCTTTTCGTTGACAAGAGATCTGGGTATGAGATTAAATTGTTCAAGAAACACAAGCAAACGGCAAACCCACAAACTAGTTTTTAAGCTTTTTTAATTTTCTCAAGCCTGACTGGCTGTTTCCTCGAAACAGTCAATGGCATTCAGTAAATATTTTTCATGTCCATACACTGTAGTTTTATGAGTTTCACAGCGACACCTCTTACCCTTGACCTTTTTCCACATTCTCCGCACAAACTCTTCGCATTGTTCCTTCCTGTACAACTCTCCATAAGACGCTTTGAGTGCTTTAATCTCTTCAAGGCGCATTCGATGTCTGACACGAACAGCTTCTATTGATTCTGCCCATTTTGCAGGATCATCAAAAGAGACGATGCATTTGTCACCATTAGGAACATTTTCTAATGCTTTGGCAATTCCCGAATTACTACCAACAAGAATGGGTAAGCCTGCAGACAAAGCTTCAAGTGCGACAAGTCCAGATCCCTCTGATTTTGATTGCATGATTACAAGGTCAGCTTCACACAGCAAATCTTTCAGTCTGTCTCTATTTTGTACAAATTTTCTAACTGTCAACTGTGTTTCTGCAATACCATGCTGAAGAAGTTTTTCTCTAACCTCTTCTTGCTTTCCGTCTGGTGCTCCGACAAAGATTAGATGACAAGGTTTGTTTTTTAGCCGTTGATCGGTAAATGCTTGAGCAGCAATGTTGTATCCTTTGAGTTCAAAGTCCTCATCATCCCCACGACCAAATAACAACACTTTGAATATGCCATCTTCGTTAGGATCTTGTTTTGCCACTAAATCCCCAAACTCCCTTTGAAAAAGGCCTGGAGTAATGGTCAAAACGTCTCGATCAGCTGTCTTGCATCGCTGTAAATATGAAGTCAGGGTTCAGTCTGGGTCCAACAGGTACAACAAGATCAGCAAGTTTGCAAAGTTCAACTTCTGATTCGTGTTTTGTTCCACCTTTTGAAATGGGGTCAGTGTAGCATTTGTATCTGCTAAGGTCCTCTGGAGCAGTATGTACCACTTGTACCCACTTCTGAACATCTACATAAGCTCCGTGCCTTACAAGCAAGCACACTGCCATATAGTCGTAACCGGTCAGGTGCTATTTGTAGGTGTTTCTGGATTTATATAAGGCGAACTGAGAGAACAGTAAAAAGATGTTTACAAACTTTGTTTGCCGATCGTTGACTGCTTTGTTAGCGTGGGTACGACCTCTTGAAAATACACGTTGGTAAATGTTTGTTTCAAAGCAGGACAGGGCTGTAAATCTTATTCTTATCGGCTGCAACATATATCTGAGGAGTAGCAAAGAATAAACTTGAATTATGGGGATAAATAAAATCAAACCAAATGCCCGGAAATACTCTCGCGTCGCGAACAATTAATTTGAATTTTGTAAATTTACGTGCATGCATCTAACTCGCTTCCGATTGGCTGAAAAACAATCAGCTACTGTCAGAACTCACACATGCGCATTATCGTGAACCAGTCCCTTTAACCTCTCTAACAGACCTTTTTAGCTTGTATGTTTTGTTTTCGCAATACAGGTCATGGGATAATACTCTAGAGAACTGTTTCTTTCACATTTCGTCTTGTTCATGTGCATATGTACTCACAAAAAGACAAAGTGTCAAGTTCCCCTGCGACCCCTATTGGGAAAACAAAACATACAAGCTAAAAAGGTCTATACCTCGCAATCCAGTGCAGCACGGAAACCCGGGGGTACTCAACAAATGTTCATTCGAGGAGGCTCCTCTCCGAGGACCAACCCCTTACCCTTTATATACTATTTTTCACGGAAAAGTACCCCTTCCTTTTAAACGCTGTAAATGCACAGTCTTTTAAATAAGAATTAATCACAAAATAGAACGTTCCCCGACGATTTCAAGCCATAAAATTCATCTGTTAGCCCTTTTGGGCCCTTTTACAGACCAAAGTGACAGATTTCCCTACTCTTCAATATACTTCAACCAGTGAAATCCTTACCCTTTCATATACCTGAAGCCTGAAAAAGGTGCCCCTTTCGGGGGAAGCCTCCCCGTCGGGTATAGGCCATTATAGGGAATACCCCCCCGGTACAAAAAGTCGCATAAATCAAGAACAACAACTCATCTTTTTTAAAATCATTATTCCTAGTCCCTATGGAGTAAATGACCGCTTTTCGTTCAGCTAAATCTACGTTATTCACGATGACCCGTCAGCGCTGCGGACGAGATTGTTGCTTTCTCAGGGGGGCAAACAAGTGAAAAACATTGGCAATAGAAGAAATCGCGGTTGAGTTTGTTTATCCTAGACAAAAGGAAATGAAGACCATTTCATCTTAAAGACGATAATGTTAAAATATGGGTGGAAGTGATCATCGTTACTTTATTGTATGCAGTAGCCACCGTAGATGTCCTCATGGTAAACAGTAATGGCGTAAACCTTGCCAAAACTCGATGTATACATTTTGCATGACTATGAAATCGTCGTCTCGTTTGATAGAATAAACAAACTCGACCGCGATTACTTGTATTGGTAAATTTTATCACTTGTTTGCCCCCTGAAATACCACGTGACATAGCTTTTATCCCATCGATCTTAGAGCGAGTGCAAAGATGGCGGGTATCGTGAATAAGGTCTATTGTTCTTGTTATACCACACACAGCCCATAATTCCTTGCTCTGATAAACTGAGGTCGAAACGTTAGTTTTTAAATCTCTTTACGGTCATATTGAATTTATCAACTCAGTTGATGAAAGCAAATCCCCACCACCGAAGCAGCACCAAAATTGAACTTGAATTTGAATTCATCGTTTCTAAATATCCTTGGAAGTCCCTTCAGTGGCAAAAGATAATAAAATTGTGGATGCTCGACTTCGCCTGCCACAGACGAAGACTTCCAGCTTTGAACTTCAGCTACAGCTGCAACGTGGGACGAGGGGAGGGGAGGGTGGTTCCCCGGCGGTCAAACGAGATTTGAAAACGCTAAGCAAAGTAAATCAAAACTGGGGTTGCTGCTTCACTGTTGACAGTTACCAATCGATGCAGGTTTGCTGAAATTATTGAAAGCCTGCTAAGAAGTTCTTAGTGTTTAAAAACAAAAACGGCTTTTTTATAGTTGAAGTTAACCTTCATTTCGTGTATCGTTTCTCGGTGTCAACATACTTAGTAGAGGTGTCAACTTAGCTGTAAATAAAATCCCCGCAAATAAAACTTTTTGGAAGAAGCGCCTTAGATGTTTGACTATGGGAGGTGGAAGCAGTCGGTGGCATGGGTTACAAATTTGCTTTCCTCTTGGAGCACTTTCAAAATCCGTCATAAACCCCGAAACTCAATAGCTTGTTACTTAACAATTATTCCTCGAGCCCGAATGGGCTATTGACTCAGAGGCCATGAGGGCGAGAGGAATAATTGTTTTAGTAAAATCCAACTAGTTGGTCAAAAATATCGAGACAAAACAACTTTATCTAGCAAAACGCGATTCAGCAGCCATTGTTTTGGTTTTCAAAGCCGGCGCTTTTCGCTACTAGTGGGCTATGACATATAGCCTAGTAGTAGCTCAACCAATCAGAACACAGCATTGATAATAGACCACTAGTTGGATTTTACTAATATCAAATAGCCCCGTTTATCACAGTGCTGCCGAACCCAGAAAGAATCTAGTAAAAAATGGCAATAACTATTAGTTTAATGTCTTATTAACCAGGGAAAGTTTCGACAGCGTAAAAATGATCTTATCAACATTTTGTCCAACGCGAGGTTCAAAGACATAAGACAGTGCCGCACTGCATGACTAGAAAACCGATGACCGGGCACAATTTTTGCGTCGTTAACAGAAAGAGGTCTCTACTGGTCAGCTGCTTCATCAATTGACTGATATTATGCGTTGTCTACAGTCAAGGTAATGACATCATATTCATTCAAAATATCTCCCCAATTCTGATTGGCTAAAAGCACACGCGTAATTCACCATAGCCAGTTACTGGTGACCAAATTTGGAAGAATTTATTTTGTGTTTAACGAGGATATGACGTCAAAAATGCAGCCCTCTACAGGTTAATGCACCGTTAACCGAGAAGACCTGGGGACGAGATTGACTTGTTTTCGTTGTAAAAACTAAAATGGCGGACACTTCACTCGTTTCAAGAGAAACAACTACAGCTGGAACTAGGCGAAATAATGGCTAAAAGCATAGCAAAAACAGCAAGAAGACAACTCGGAGGGCGGCATCTGCTATTTGGAGAATATCTGCGGAGCTTGACAAACCGAAACGTAAACTATCGAAGATAAACTTAACATCGATGCAGGTCAAGCTTGTTTTAGCTATGTATTTAAACTAGGAATTATTTTGGATGAATAATAAAACAATTATTGAAGTCGGCTTTCGTATCATATGAAGAATTATGGAGATCTCGAAGGGTGTTATCCGCGATAACACCCTCCTCGATCTCCATAATTCTTCACAAGATACTCACCCGCATTCATTAATTGTTAAATATACTTATTTACTTAGATTCGACAATTTGGCGGAGTCACTTCAACAGGATGACTCCAGTTGCTGCGAGCTCCTACAGTCCCCTACCCTTATAAGAGATGCCTTTGTACAGACTCCACTCCCCTCAGGAAAAATCTGATTTTTCCTGAGTGGAAGGGGGGTCTGTACACAAGCTACATGAGAGATGGGGTCTACGTTCCCTACTCCTTTCCAACACCAGTGCGGGTTCTTTTACGTTGAGGGAGACAAGGTTAAGGGCTTAGTGTCACCTCTCAATGACGCGATCATCTGAGACGTCTAAGACAAGATCTTAAACGCTTCATCGTGTACTACTGAGTTATGGATGTACTGGGGAGGATTACTAAGCTCATAAGGACTCGAAGTATTTATTTAGTTTAATGAAGTCATCAGCGTGCTCAACTGGAATATCAATCACACTGACAGTTATTACTTTCAGAAATTCTTATAAGTCAACTCTAGCCTTGTGGGAGGGTGCCAATGGGGTTAGCAGTTAACTGATATTTGGCCAAAAAAATAGTAGCTAACTGATAATTGGCCAAAAAGTTAGTAGTTAACTGAGAAATGAAAAGTCAACAGTTAAGCAACATTCTATTCATTGTACTGAATATGATCGTTGATGTTAATGAAAGCAGCAAATTTTTGCAAACAGAAATGCTATTTTCTGACTTTTTTCTGTCCCGCTGATGATCATCACTGGTGCGTCTGGATCTATGACGCTGGTGTCATATTGATGGTTATACGACTTGGATCTAATTTGAACAAACGGCAAAAATCTTTAAGTAGGGGTCTTAATAGCTATCGTTTACCCATTTTTGCTACTTCTGTTAGATAATCATGCTCTTTTCCATATTTTCAGTTACTAATAAATTGTACTAGCGGCGGAGTTTTGTGAATTCATGTAAATTTATACCTTGATTTTCGTAGGGCCTACCCCCAAAAGTGATTGACGTGCTGAAGTAAAGAAAATTCGGGTTATGACAGAATAATATTTGATGCAGGAAAGTGAAAGTTAATAGCTAACCAAAATTAGTAGTTAACTGAGAATTGGGTACCCCCATTAGCACCCTCTTGTGGACTCGCGATAACGGACACCCCTGATAATACGGACAGCAACTAAATCCCAGGTAAAAATAGATTACAGATGTTTGACTAAAAGAAACTCCCGTGATCCTCTCACTAATAAGGTCGACCGTGACTAACCTAAGGTCCCTACGGTGTCCGCTATAAAGGGATTGACTGTTCTTGAAACCAATCTACAAATTCAAAGTACGCCCTCTGTTATAAGAGTTTTAACCGACGTTTCGGCAATGCCGCCTTCTTCCGGGTACAAAAGGAATAAGCACCATTTTAAGTTCCCGTTACTCTCGTCAATTTTGTTATTAATTTTGTACAAACTAGTTTAACGTTAGCTTAATAAGAGTAAACCCTTCTCTTTTATGGACTTAACACTCGGGCCTTTTATCAAAAACACAACTCTGAAAAATTTTACTATTTAAGCCATTACACATTTATTTGTTCTTGAAGATGTAGAGTCTCTGGGTTTTCAGCACCTTGAACAGAAGCGACACCTGTTGTATGTTTTGTTTCGTTACCTTTTTGCGCAGAACCCATTTCAAATTTAAGAAGTTGCCCCATCATCTTCCCTTCATTCTTTAAGCGTTTCAGTCTTCTGGCATCAGTCATATCGGCTTTAACCACACTAACATTAGCTCCGTGGTCAACAAGCTTTTTCACAGCTTGCGCGTTACCACATCTAACTGCCATTTGAAAAGGAGTCCTGCATTCTGCGTCACGGATGTCTATATTTTGCGCCCCATACTTCACCAGGAGATCGATTATCTTACCGTTCAATATATGAAGGTCACGAACTAAGTGAAGCGGTTTATTTCCATCTTCATCTTGAATAATCCGCGTTGTGTTCAAGTAACAATCTACAGAGGTTTCCGTTACCCTCTGAGGCACTGCAGTGCAAGAGTGTATTTCCATATTTATCTTAAATATGTACATCCGAATTGTGTTCAAGTAACAATCTACGGAGGTTTTCGTTACCCTTTGAGGCACTGCAGTGAAAGGGTGTATTTCCATATTTATCTTGAATATTTACATCCGCGTTGTGTTCAAGTAACAATCTACAGAGGTTTTCGTTACCCTCTCTGGCACTCAAGTGCAAGGGTGTATTTCCATATGCATCTTGAATATTTACATCCGCATTGTGCTCAAGTAACAATATACAGATGTTTTCGTTACCCTCTTTGACACACCAGTGCAAGGGTGTATTTCCATATTTATCTTGAATATTTACATGTGCGTTGTGTTGAAGTAACGATGTACAGAGGTTTTCGTTACCCTTTGTGACACACCAGTGCAAGGGTGTATATCCACTTTTATCTTGAATATTTGCATCCGCGTTGTATTCAAGTAACAATCTACAGAGGTTTTCGCTACCCTCTTTGACACACCACTGCAAGGGTGTATATCCCGATTTATATTGAATATTTACATCCGCGTTGTGTTGAAGTAACAATCTACAGATGTTTTCGTTGCCGTTTCTGACACACCAATGCAAGGGTGTATATCCACGATTATCTTGAATATTCACATCCGCGTTGTGTTCAAGTAACAACCTACAGAGGTTTTCGTTACCCTCTCTGGCACTCAAGTGCAAGGGTGTATTTCCATATGCATCTTGAATATTTACATCCGCATTGTGCTCAAGTAACAATATACAGATGTTTTCGTTACCCTCTTTGACACACCGGTGTAAGGGTGTATATCCATCTTCATCTTGAGTATTTACATCCGCGTTGTGTTCAAGTAACAATCTACATGGGTTTTCGTTACCCTCAAAGGCACACCAGTGCAAGGGTGTATATCTACTTTTATCTTGAATATTTACATCTACTTTATTTGCAAGTAGTAATTTGATAAGATTTTCGCTACCTTTTCTGACTGAAATGTGTAGTGGTGTGAATCCATAACTATCCTGAACATCTACATAAGCTCTGTGCCTTACAAGCAAGCACACTGCCATATAGTTGTTCCAAACAGCTGCTAATTTTAATGGTGTTTCTTTCCTCTTTTCTGTTTTGCCTTTAACGTCGGCCCCAAGATCAATGAGGGTCTCAATGAACTGACTTGAGGATGAACGACTCGCCTGCATCAAAACTGTGTAATCATTACCTGACACTCGGGCATTAATAGCTGCACCGTCATTTAGTATAAGCTCAACAGCTTGTTCCGCATCATCATTACATGTAGCCACTTGCAGCTTAGTCTGTCCACTGTTGTCCTTAGCACATTCATTATAGAGTCCTTTGATACTTTTATAACTTGGAAGTCCATAAGCTTTCAAAACAATGTCATATTTGTTCTTTAAGACAGCCGCCTGGAGTGGATGAAATCCAGCCTGTTTATCCAATTGAATGAAAGCTTTCCTTGAGAGTTTCTTTAGACAGACCTGTTAAAAAATGACCAAGTTTTTAAGAGAAAGTAATAAAGAGGGAATCCATTTGACACTGAGTAAGTTAAAGCAGAAATGTGAGACAGTTTTCGGACACAATCTGGTTGATGAAGACATGGCCTGGCATCCGGTTAATAACAAATAAAAACTTTTGTATTAGCACAATTACCATTGCGATAACACAAATGTGCTATGCACCATAATAAAATAGAATTACTGAAATACCGAGTTACAGTGCTTTTAATAGTCAGTTTCGACAGAAGGCCGGAGGCTAACAACTACAGTACTGTGCAAAAGAAATGCAAAGGAAATTCGGTGTTCTTCGTTCTTTGTTCTCGCGAAAATTCGACGAAATTTCGCCACGAAATTTCGTCAAAGCGCTCGCGAATTTTCGTGGAGTCAAACGAAATTTCGTTGTCATCTTGGCGAAATTTCGGATCCACTGAAGCGAAATTTCGTTTTGTAGAAATTTCTTCGGAGCGAAAATTCGCACTCGCGAAATTTCGCCAGGCGAAAATTCGCAGCTGCAAAATTTCCACAAAGCGAAATTTTGCTGGCAGTAGAGGAGGGTTGTAATGAAAACCTTTTGTTCGGACCGCTTTAAGCCATTGGTCCGAGTAATTTATTTAGTTTAGACTTCAGTCGCACGCGCGGCTTTAGAGGTGAGAGTTTTCATGTAAGTCAAAAGCGAAGTTTGTTTTTTATTCGGCGGGATATTTCATTTGGGTCCAAAAGATAAAATATTAACCTGTTTTTAGTTATTATCGTCTCAGTACCCTAAACCATGAGTTCGAATAACCAATAAACTAATCCTTAAATAAAGGCTTATTGATTCCACTATATGTCTTTTTACCGTCTTTGCACTTTTGACTTTAGTCACACGCGCAGCTTTTTAAAGTGAGACTTTGCATGTAAGTCAAAAGCGTATTGTTTATTTATAAGCTGGGAATTTCATTTGGCTCTCAAAGATAAAATACTTACCCTTTTCAGTTATTATCGTCTCAATACCCTAAACCATTAGTGCGGACAACGAATAAGCTAATGCTTACAGCAAGTCAGTTAATTCAACTACCTGGTTTACGATCATCGCATCGATAACGTATAACGTCCAACATTGTTGATAAATACATAAAAAAAGTCTCCTGAAAGAAGATTTCGCAAAAAGGAAACGGGAATAAAGACACAATCTGATATCTTACTGGTTGATGAGGACATAGCCTGGCATCATTCTTCAGCAGCAACTGCACTATGGAATGGTGGTTTTGTCGTTCGGCTTTTTGCAGAGGAGTACGCTGAAACTAAAAACATATTGAAGCAGAGTTATTCTTGTTACCTTCTTTTGACTATTTATCATAGAAACATTTTAACTAAGGTAACTCTACATAAATGCATGTCTCCGCTTTGTCTACACAAGGTAACGCAACGTACTGTTAACTACAAGAATTACACAGCAGAGCCATTAAAAACCAAAACAAATCAAAACAAAAAAAAAAATCGTGTGCATTTGACATGACTGTGCATTCCATCCTGGACATAAGTGTTGAAGCATGGACTCAGTTAAATGTTCTTGAACAAAATCTAATGTTAACGTCAAAAGAAAAAATCTTCAAAAAAGGAAAAGATTAATAACGGTTTGGGTAGCCTGCGGGAACATGGACTACGAGTAGTTCCCCATTTTTCCTCAGGGATAGTAGAGCGAGCGGAACGCGAGCGCGCGTGAAAATCACCCCACACGAGAAAAGGCGACACGCGGCGGGGAGAGAGAAAAAACACATTTTTCTCTCTCCCCGCCGCGTGTCGCCTTTTCTCGCGTGGGGTGATTTTCACGCGCGCTCGCGTTCCGCTCGCTCTACTATCCCTGAGGAAAAATGGGGGACTACTCGTAGTCTAGCGGGAACAAAATCTTTTCCCGTTGTTATTTCTTTTTGTTTGAAAATAAATAAATAAATAATAATAATAATAATAATAATAATAACAATAATAATAATAAACGAAGAAGGCATCTCCTGCCGTGGGCTCTAAGTATCGATCGCGTAGGAAAGGTAATTGATAATCCAAACAGCAAAGAAAAAAGAGCAGTTCCCCTCCAGTGAGAGAACAATTCCTATTCTGTTACAGGCATGCTATAATTCCAGCAACATCCATAAACGACTGCAATGTAGCTGATTCATTTAATGTGTAAAAATGCGGTGGAAAAAGCACTCACACGAAATATAAAGAAAGAGAGGAGGAAACATAGCGAGCCTCTAAGGGTGATATAGGTAAGAGTTAAAGGCCGATTTCGCAGGTGGAATTAGAGCAAATGCCTGTGCAATGAAACGTTCAAATCAAAACGTGTTCGAAGAGATCATAATTTATTGATCACTAGAGATAAATTTCAGTTAATCAACAACTGTTGCTGGTAGCTTTGTCCCATGTCCAGTAATTTTCACGTGCAACCTCACGTGCGTTGAAGTCTATGAACAATTGGTTGTTTACTTGACCAATTACATGGGGTCTACACGGCACTCTGCCATGTTCCTTAGCTTGCACTCCCATATGCTTCGTCACTCTGGCTTTTCTTCACGACCAAAGCACAATATCTTGAAGTTTCCTTTTCCCTCCCATCCAACTCACTATAGTTATAATCAATTTCTGTGTCAACACATTGATGTCCCTTTCGGTTGAGAGTTTCCACCTGATGCAATGATATGACACATCAAATTAGTTAATTTTAGTTGTTTCTATCCTGTACTTCTACTCTGAAGACAGTTTTGTTTTTCAATAAAGGTGAGAATGGGGATAAGGTGCTCCTCTCGTCACACTTTCGCCCCCATAGACTCGACATTTTGTACTCCTGGGATATACATGTAGGTTAGTGGGGGCCCAAGGGAGGCCCACGACTGGTCACAGCCGACCATGAGGGAAGGCCCAACCTCCCTATATCGGCACGATTGGTCACAGCCGACCCTGGGGGAGGCCCAATTCCCTCCCCTATAGAATTCTGTGCACCTTCCATCTTTACCCAGGAACGGTCACAGTCTGCCCTGGGAGGAGGCCCAACTCCCTCCTCCATACCGGTGTGTTTACCACCACCCTGGTATGTACCATAGTAAGATGGGCGTTTGTATCAATACTGTTGCTAGGGTAAATTTAATAATTGGCCAACATAAAGGGATTCCTGTGTGAATCAGTAATACTGGACAAACAACAACCTCTCTTACCCCACCCCTTCAGGGCACTATATTGTTCAATTGAAGAAAGTTCACTGACTCACCCTGTCTTTAGCGTTGACGTTCGCACCGTGTTCTAACAACAGTTTGACAACAGATTCTTGTCCATACCAACAGGCAAGATGAAGAGGAGTCAAAGAAAACTACAGAAAAGAGGACAAAAAAACGTAGTTATACGTAGAGGTGTGTATGTATCACACTGGTGCTAGGTTTTCTTTAGCTCACAAAAATCCAGGAGTACATGGGCCCACTTCCCCCTTTTGAGCCTCACCAAGTTTTTGTTTTTGTTGCTGTTTAGAATAATAATTTTGGTTCTGATCCCAAACATGAGGAAGTTGATTAAAGGAAACTGGACAGTGAAAAGTTTGTAATAACTGAAATATTTGTAAGATGTGAAGGTATTGAAAACCCCACAAAAATAAAAGAACGAGGCCGCTATGAACACGATCGCTGACGTATGCCAAGAACAGTAAGACACGTCTTACATAAGACGCTGGCATGTCTTTCATAGGACGCGAACAGCTCGTACAAATGGTTCGCGTCTTGTCAATAGTCTTATATCCGCGCAACGGCATTCCAACGTAACACGTGTTATAATATTGCATACTCACAATGCGTTATAGATGACCTTCTCGACTTATGAAAGAGGCTACGACGATTTCTCGTGAGAAGCATATTAAACTGTACAAGATTCAAACCTGATCCTTTTTATCCACATCTTCACCACTTTCAAGAAGTCCTTTGATTGTTTCGAACTGTCCATTGATAGCAGCCTTGTGTAGAGGGCCTCTCGACGCCTGTATTTTTTTTAATCCATTAGTAAGAGAGCAATCCTAATTATACCTTACACTTGGTCGTTTGAATCAGTTACGGATATTTAACAGTAGAATACAAAAGTATAAAAAAATTGCAAGCATTACGCCTGATTTTCGGTGAATACCGCGGTAAATGACCAAATAAACGCCCACTTCCAAATATACGCCTCTCATCAAATAATCGCTCCCTCTACGTCGTTAAAACTGTATTAAACGCCCCTTTCTAATAAACGCCCCCTGTGTAGTGAGGATTACTCCAAAATTCTAGGAATTAGCTAAAAAGAGCAAATTATTGAGTTTCTTGTTTGATTAACTAGGGTTTGCGTATTTCATCTTGTTCAATGCCAAGTTCAAAGGAAGGATAGACTAACGATGACAACAGAATAACGCTGAGCAAGGATTCTGACATCGGTGTTGGGATTGAAAAAGCGACATGGATTTCTAGACGACCTAGACATATCAAATGATGGAGTGGATATTCCGCTATTTTCACACTCACTTGATATTTTTGCCGAGAGCGTATTAGTCTTGTTGAGCATGTTACAGTTATGGGAATAAACGCCTTCTATCGATTAAACGCCCCCGCTTGGACCCCTGAAATTAAATAAACCCCGCGGGCGTTTGTTACATCATTTACGGTGTGCGTATCGAGGCACCCATTTGACAAAGCAATAACTGTAAACGTGCAAAAAAGGAAACAAAAGATTTGGTTGCTAACTCAATGATCTATTTATGAAACGGCTTTGAAATGACTAAGGCTACTATTTTTTTGGCCAATTCTCAGTCAACTACTTATTTTGGTTAGCTATCAACTTTCACTTTCCTACAGCGAATAATATTCCGTCATAGACCGAATTGTCTTTACTTCAGCAAGTCACTCACTTTTGGGCCGGGTAGGCCCCACTAAAATCAAGGCTTAAACTTAGATGAATTCACATAAACTCCGCCACTAGTACCATTTATAAGTACCTGAAAATATAGAAATTAAAAGAACATAATTATCTTACCGAAGTAGTAAAAATGCGTAAGTAATAGCTATTAAGACTCCTATTAGTCGATTTTTGCTGTAAGTACAAACTGCATTAAGTCGTATAACCATCCACGTACATCCAGACACACCAGTCATGCTCTCGTACTTATCTCCCCGACCTGGTCATGCATGTCCTGCTACAAACTTCTTCAAAGTCACCTTCTTCGTCACTTTCATTATCTGAATTAGTCTAGTACTTAACTGGTTGCTGTATGTCCTGTATCTTGTTGTTGACCTATAAGTTTCAATCCATTTTCAATCCTTGCAATCCATTGCCGCGACGGAAAACAATATCAATGCCAAAATATCGTCTTAAATAACAAAACTGGACTATTATTTCTGGAATTCAATTGATGCCAAAAAAACGTTTTAGCTTTTTAAAAAGATAGCAAATAGCATGTCATAGTCCCGCGACGCTGATGGTAAAGATCCCGCTTTATCTTCAGTTTATTCGCTTCTTATACTTCGTTGTCAAACACTGTTTGCACCGATGGGGGAGACATAGTTAACACTGCTGACAAAGGCATGAAAGTATTTGACACGGGACAATTCGACACTTCGAATTCTTCCTAGTTCATTTAACCGATTCTTTCACTGTGGTTCCAAAGTCTTGGGCGTAGTAGTAGTAAAAGTAGTAAAGCCGACTTCCGTTCAGCAAATTTAACTTCCGAGGAAATTTTTTTCAATGAGATTGTGAGGGTAGCCACGAACGCTTGTGAGTTAACTGAGTAGTTTGTTCTAAAACAGTAAGGTCTTCACCTTCATGAGACCTTACTGATCTTTTCTGGAGCTATAAAGTCAAGCGCGAAATTTCTCAAGGTCCAAAGTGCACCTCCCAGATCTGGAAGTCTGCTGTGATTGGTCTACGTTTTTTTTCCGCTCAAGTCAGCAGATGTTCGTGGGGCAGGAACGCGTGACGAACCTCTAAGAACGTCTGCGTGGGAGGCTACCAGGTCATCAGCGGGACAGAAAAAAGTTGGAAAATAGCATTTCTGTTTGCAAAACTTTGTCGCTTTCATAAACATCAAAGATCGTATTCAGCATAATTAATAGAATCTCACTTAACTGTTAACTTTTCATTTCTCAGTTAACTACTAATTTTTTTGGCCAATTATCAGTTAACTACTGGTTTTTAGGCCAAATATCAGTTAACTACTAACCCCATTGGCACCCTCTATTTTACATCATACAAAAATGAAATCCTCAAATGGTCAGTATTTTCAAGATGAAAAAAGGGGCATTCTGCAGTGAATTATAACGGTCGTAAGCGTAAGTATTAATACCATCGTCCTGGATGTACCCTTTGATATTAAAATTTATAACTTCTTATTTTATGGTTACTGCTTCTAATGGTCTTCACGGTATATACTTAAGGTTACAAATTGTACGTAAGCTGCTGCGAGTAAATACTGATACTACATCAAAAAAATGGCACTATAAATTGCCATACCAATATTTTTAGAGGAGCTCTGGCGCGCTAAGCGCGCCTGCGGAACACCATGGGTAAGTAAATCTACCCATCCCAGAAAATTTGGTAATCACGTGACCGTACACCGCCCGCCCGCCCGCTGCCCGTCCGTCCGCACCACAGGCATACCAATGTTTACTCTCACACTTTCTAGCTACTTTGGGAGCCCAGGAGAAAGCTGATTGCACATCAATGTTGTCATCAATTGACAGCTGTCAAAACAGGGTATCCGCTGACCAGTATCACCTGACCGTATCGCAGGCTCAGGTGTCGACCCATCAAGGTCGAGTATTTTTGTGAAGTTATCCGCTGACAATTTACTCGTCTTCAAATGATCGTAGGCTCATGTTTACTTATTTTTTAAATTCATATCAAATATGTTGTGTTTATGTCAGTATCGCCCCGCACTATTACGATTTTGATTTCAAACTGACCTCAGACGCAAAAATTTAGCCAGTTTTTTTAAAATACAGGCGGGTAAGACCTTTTCTAACCATGGTCACGTGTTGGTCACGTTCCACGTCCAATTTTTATGCTCTGATTGGTTAAAATTTGACTGGTGAGTTCGTGCGTAAAATTCATGCAGCATCTTGAAAGTTGTTTACAGCTGAAGCTGACAGAGTTTTGAGTCAACTTGTGAGGTTTTTAACTGTCTTTTTCCACTGGATGTGAAAAATGAAATACAGCTGCTATCAAGAGTGTTCTCTTATTCATAGCTGGTTTGTTTATTGGGTTTTTGCTTGAGAAATGCATCGCTTGTCAAAGCCGATAATCCGATTTCGGATGGCATCGTTTTTGTTTTTCACCTTGCTGGATGCGTACGAGAATTATAAAGGTTCAAGCGATCCTGAGTTTGCCTTTTGGTCGAGGGTCGAGGGTCGAGGGTAAATGGTCGAGGGTCGAGGGTAACTAGTCGAGGGTCGAGGGTAAATGGTCGAGGGTCGAAAAATCCTCCACAATTATTTCTGAATTTTTTTTCAATTTAAAACCTAAAATTCCCAAATAAAGCAACCTAAGGAAAGAAGCGTGACAGGAAGTTTCTCCGCTGTTCGTTTGGTATACATCTCTCCTGGGTTATATCGATTCTGCCAAAAAAGAATACAACCGCCAATCTCGTAAACCAAGCTCAAGCGCTGCTTAGAGCACACTGTAACTGGTTGTGGATTTTATCTTTTTATCAGGCGGAATGCTAACTAATTACCCAATTATCACGCGGTTCCGTTCTCATTGCACCACAAACTTCTCAGGAACGGCAGTCAGTCTTTGTAACACTCAAGAAAACAAATTATTAAATAGTGATAGCAGAAACCCAGTGGTTTTCCCTGGATTTCAGAGGATGGGTAACCCATACTCGCTAAACATCGACAGCCACCAAAAGGCGTCCTCTAAAATAATACAACAGGGAAAATTTTCGTGTTCACCATCTTTTTGAATTAATTGATTTTATATGGCCTCAAGATTGGAATGTAGCCGACTAGCTGGTGACTCGCTATTGAGGCAAACTTTGCAATTGGAGTCTGGGCGTGTTCCTTTGAGTGACAGCTGTCAATACCTTCTGTCTCGTCGTTCCACCTTTACTTGCTCATCTCTCAGGACTTGCAAACTTCTGACTCAGGATCTTCTCTGTTCAGTTATCGTTATGGAATCATTTATCAGTCGATTGGAACAGAAAGGCTTTATTGTCTCCTTTAATCCAAAAGGAGATGGAAGCTGCTTTTTTTCGGCGGCTGCACACCAGCTGAATCAAGACGTTGCGCGCTTAAAGGAGGCAACCTTCGACTATCTGTTAAGTCATCGTTTTGATGTAAGTATTTTTATTGTTAGTGATTAGGAGCATAGAAATAGATAGGAAACGTATTTTAATGCAGAGAGGTAACGTCAGTTACGAAAAGGGCAAGTCAGAAAGGTTATACAAGCTAGCATGGTTCGCGTTTCATGTTTTCTTTTAGCCTTAATTGATTAAGAACTTTACAATAACCGGCCTGTCATTGATTGAACGTTAACTAACTACATGATACTCGGCAAACTAGTCTGACCAGGATGCAGGGTGTGAAGTATAAGTTGAATACGGAGCCCCCGTAAGTGGACTTGAATAATAGCTAAGGAAATGAGTGAAATGTAAAATGACAAAGTGAGTAAAAGCTGAATAATGCTACTGAGCCGATGTGGGCGAATTTCAAAACGAACTCTTTCCGTACTCGTTTTACTTTTATATGAAATCAAATTTCATATTTTATATGAAATAAAATTGTATTGTTTTATATAAAACAATACCTTAGCAATTTCTTTGCCGACGATCCCGTGTTGTTTACAAATTTTCTTGCGCAAGCTCTAGCGCCTGTTATGTCGGTGAGACAAACCGACATCTTGCTACACGTGTTCGTGAACATTTAGCATCCGACAAGAACTCGCACATCTTTCAGCACATTCATGGGTCAGAAACATGCAGAGATTTGTGCTCAGAGAATTGCTTTTCAATCCTTGACACCGCCTCCACGCCTTTTAAATTGAAAATCAAGGAGGCCTTACACATAGGTTGGGAAAACCCCTCATTAAACAAGCAAGTTAATCATGTTAATTTATCACTTTCATTTTAATTTTTCCGTGTTAATTACCCATTTACGTTGTTATTTAATATTCACACTTAATATTTAGCTATCCTTTATATCTTACCGACTAGCGGTTCATTTGTATTCGCAACTGACGATGGATGTTGTTCATCTGAAACATGTTTTGTAAACTCAAAACTGTGTTTTTATTTGAAAAATATGCCAGACTGCTGGCAATTCCATTCCCGTCTCTCTTTCTACTGAAGTGACTGAAGAACTAAAAAAGTGGCAATTGAGAAAAACCCAGGAAAAAAGAAACAACAAATGGCGAACATGACGTGAAATGTTTTAATAATAACAATATTCAAAATATTCAACAGCACGACCGGAACGACCGTCTAGGTTTCGTGTGCGAGGAGGACTTCTCAGACAAGAAAAAGCCCGTTCAATGGGAAGAGGCTATCAAAAAATTGCGAGGCGAATTCGCTAACAACCTGGTTATCCAAGCTTTCTCGGATGTGATGCACCAGGAAGTCGTTGTACCCACTGTACACGGGGTAAGAGGATTTGTTATAATAGTGATACTACCACTCACTACGGCCGCCGCTGCTGTTACTACCACTAACGATGATGGTGATGATGATGATGATAATAACAATTGATTTGTAATAAGACAACTCGTCTCCAACAACATTTTCGAAATGAATAAGATCCACTGTTTGAAAGGTTTTTCACTTTCAAGTTTCTCATTTTTCATTGTTAATGAATTCGCAAATTAACGCGTCGCGAAAAATTCATGTTATAAGGCAGTATAACATGAAAAAGTAAAAGTATTTTATTATTTACAGGGAGAGGACGATTGTATGAGAACAATGACGCCAAGCTCAGGGATCTGTTTTGGCACCATATTTTTGGGGCATACTGGTGATGGTGACCATTATGTGGCAATTGCCCCTACAAATAAGGTAAATTGAAAACTCATGCTTCCTGAAGAATACCTTGGACTGATATAATTCCATAAGTAAGTTTAAAGTTATATCAGATGAATATAGACAAATAATTGAATCGCATGATAATAGCGTTATAAACAGGGGCGACCTGTCTGTCAGGGAGAGGGGGAGGGAAGGGTGAAAACAATATGCGAGATATAAATAATAGCCTCCATTTGGGGTGAAAATATACACGGATATTTGTCCGCGGACATTATCTGTTCCGAGAAGCGAACAGTTTTCCGAGAGCGTACCTCGAGGAAAACTTGGAGCTTTGAGGAACAGATAATGTCCAAGGACTAATATCCGTGCCTATTTTCACCCCAAATGGAGGCTATTGTGGTTATTATCCTTCAAATATTTTTCGCAACACGCGCAGGTTTGAATATTCGGTCACGTAACGTGTTTAGACCAATCGGGCGCGAGCGAAAATATTTGATGGATTATAAAAGTTGATATAAGTTTATGAAAGCTCTATGCACCTTTTTTTACAGGGTACCGGTAGCTATGCTGATGCCACTAAATTGCCAGCCAGTACCCCAGATGATGATGTAGTAGTTACGGCGGTTTTGAAAAAAGAGCTGTTATCACCAAAGAAGTCTCAAGGGAATGGTGCCTTTAATAAACGCTTTTATGAATGCTTTTATTTCCATTGATGTCAGATTATTGATAAAATTGCTTTTTTTCATCACCAGTCTCATCTTTTTCATAACGATGATCGCGAAGAAATCGTAAGCACTAGAAGTTCAGAGGAATCAGCCGACGAAGATAGTACGCCAAAGGAATCGACCCACTCGAAAGTGTCTGACAGGACTAAAAGACGGCGTACTTCATCGGTACGTTTCTCGCGGTATGGCATTAAATAATAAAGTAACGATGAACAGAAACAATACCGAGAATGATAATGATCTAACTGCTTTGCTTTTCCCTATAGCAGAAAGAAGAGAAGGAGAAAGAAGTTGATCTGATAGATCTGACGATGTCGTTTGACCAGCTTAGCCCTGCTGAGAACACACCGACAAAGACAGGGCAGAATCAACGTCCTTCCAATGCGAAAGCCAAGGATCTATTCAATGACATTGCAAGGTAAAAGAAAGTACAATCATTGATACTACAGGGGTGAAGAAAAAAATTAAGAACTTCGGGTCTGAAATTTCCACGATTTAAGAAGTCTTAATAGGCGGTAAAGTAAAATAGCAAGTAACTCTGTTTACGACTTCAGGCACCTAAGATCGTTGTCGTTATCCTTATTATTTCAGTACCACGGTATGCCCTGATGATCCCGTCAAAATAGAACCAGGGAGTGGTTCAGACGAAGAATTGCTACGACCCGCTTTCAGGTAAAACTGTTGTGCATTACAAATTGAACCAGCACATGAATTCTGTTATGAAAGCAACTCAGAGGGCGAGGATGGGAAGTGGGCGAGTAGCGAGCAACGGGCCCATTCCTTTTTGTGATGTGCTGGCTAAACGAGGCAAGCATGTTGTTATTTCGTTTATCCACCCGAGGCAACATTGTGGCAACAACAACTGCAACAAATGTTTCGAACTCCCTCACTGAAACAACTTGTTGTACACAGCGTTTGCTCGTTGAAGCATTACAGGCGATATCGCAAACTTTTCCCATTTCTAGGAGAAAAATTTTCCCATAATAGTTGAGTTAATAATAATAATAACAATAATAATAATAATAATAATAGTACTAATAGTACTAATAATAATAATGAATGATAATTAAAATGATATTAATAATAATAATAATGATGATGATAATTATAATACCATTAATGATTACTTAGCTGGTTCAACCACCCTGAAAACATCACATACAACGCTGTTGCCATAACAAATTTACTTCGTTCGGCCATTTCAAGAAACATTTCGGCAACATTCCTTTATAGAAGTTGAATAGGGCATGTTAATTGGAACTTCTTTGAGGCAATATCTCTACTCGGGGGCTCATAGAACGGAATAGACTCCTCAAAGCAACAATTTCCTTCTTGCCCTTAAATGGATGATAAAGTCAGGGGTCTTGACTGCCGCTTTTTGGAATACCGACCAGCCCATGCAATCCAGTTCTTTTAGATGGATTGTTTTAGTTAACTGGGTCCTATATGGCATTTGACAATGTCCATAACTTTTTTCGCAAAGTGCCTCAGGAGTCTCAGATAAAGATCTCAAAAACGCTATGTACAGTTCACTTCAAGCTTGAACTAAAAGCAGGTATAAAAATTTAAATCTGTAATGTGTAGCTATTGGATGAAACTTTGTAAGTCATACCATTATTAGCTACGCGCGCTAACTCGTTTTGACCTTTTTCTTCAATTCTTAGCAAACAAGAGTCGGAACCGGAATCTGACGACTCCATCATTCAGGAGAAGCTGAAACAACGCAAAATATCGAAATCCTTATAGGTCAATGTACAAAACGTGACAGTGAAATCCCTACCCATTGGAATCAATGGACTTAATATACGAAATTAAGGATTTTCGTCGAAAGCTTGATGCCCTTCAAGATGGCAGAAAATGGAAAAAAATTGTCCCACTGAATGGAAAAACCATGGCCGTGTGCGCTTTGCTGATTGCAAGGGGTCGTATGAATGCGTCCAAAAACAGTGTCCTTTTAAAATGGAATTTGGTGTAACAAATACAACGCAGTTCGAAAAGGAAGGAGGTGAAATGATTTGCAAAGGCTGTGGTAAAGTCGGAGAATATGTTGCATGCAGTGCGCGAAGGTATCTTAGTTATCGTAGTAAAGCAGTGACTGTTTACCACGTTGGTAATCACACATGTCCCGTCAATGATAGTCTCCGAAAAAAGGACGTCATGAGCATCGAACAAATTATACGGAATCAACCAAACATCAAGCCCTCCGAGGTACGGTCGGCGTTCGTCATGTCCGCATTTCAACAGCAAATGGACTGGAAAGCAGTCGAAAGAGAGGCCAGTGCTGTATTGGATAAGAAACGTGTATCTAACATGAAACAGAAACTGAAGAAGGATATAGAGCCTTTTGGTCACAACTTTGAGGCCATTGTCTCTTTTAAGGAGTATGCAGACAAAAAAGACCCCTTATATGTGTACAAAATCAATGACAATAGAGGGCACACGGACATGCCATCCTTTGTATTCAAGACAAGCACATCGAAAATGAAAATGGCATTAAACATGGACAAAAAAGGGGACCATTTTCTGAGCAAAGAATTTTGTTTTTTTGATGGGAAAAAGAAACGGTGCAGTGGGTTTATCACGCTAACAGCCAGTGTGTATCATCCTTTGCTGCGCAAACAGTTACCGCTGGCTACAATGGAGGCAGTGACCGAGGACACGGTAAACGTCGAACTTTTCTGGCGTTTATTTAATGAAGCCCTCAGGAAAGGGTCCGGTTCGGATAGTGCTACATTTGACCCTATAGGCTGGTGTAGCGACATGGCAGGCGCTAATTTAGCCGGAATTTCAAAGGTTTTTGGGGATGAAGCCGAAATTAAATCGTGTGAGTTCCACTTTAAAGACCACAGAAACAAAAAAGCTCAAAAACTAGACAGTAAGAGCAATGACGAGTTTAAACAACTGTGTGACAGGCTGTTACTGTGCACAACTGTTGCTGGATACCAGGCCGCCAAGTCTGATATGGACTTATTTATTGCGGCCGATGATGGCAGGGCTTTCCTGACAGACTGGGTATCGTGGTGGCATGAGCGACGTGGGTTCATTTTCCGTGCCTTCACCAACCCCAATGTACCGCAAATGAACCAAGCGGAAGTGATTCACGCTGGTTGGGCTCACCGAGACCGCCAAAATTTGTCTCAGCTAGACGCGTGTCAAGCAGACACACGAGACGCTTTGCTGCTTGACGTAGAGATCAAAGCTTACTTGACCGGCGCTACACCCGGAGGAAAGGGTCCTTCGTTTGCTGACCGCGCACGTACACAACATGAAGCAGAAGTGAGGAGAGAGAAGTCAACAGGGAGGGAGATGTTTTGCTCTCCTGAGGGGCTGCTCGTTGATGCAGGTTCCTCACACAAACCACCTTCGCGGAAAAAGAAGGCAACTAAATCAAAGGGTCCAGGTTTACCACCGCCACAGGCACTCAGTCAAAGCGTAAATCCCCCGCCTACTTGGCAGCCGAGCTACCCTCCTTCCGATGGCGCTGCCAACATTATACAGCCGCGGATCCAGACTTTTTCTCTACCGCCAGTGCATCCTCAACCACCTGTTCCTCAGCCGCCTCTCCATCAACCGTCTTTCCCTCTATCACCAATGCTCTCTGCTGGCTTACAGCCCTCGTGGAATTCTAGCATGTCGCCAAGTATCTACGAGTTGATCGTCACGCCTCCAACAGTGAGAAAATGTTATGGGTGTGGGAACGACCTGGGTGATAAATACAAAACTCCACCCTGTAATATTATAATAAAGCATGTAGACAAACGGGTCACCGGGAAAGATTCTGCAACAGGTCAGCTAACACACAGTCAGGACTATTCAAACACGTATTATCATCCCATAGCGGCTCATATAACCAAAAAGAATCCGCTTTTTTCCGGCCAAGTTTACGTGAGCTTTACAGCTCATGGGATGATGACCAGCCGAATTACGTCAACACGCTTAACAGCCTAAATATTTTTTTAAGTAGGCTTTTAATTGAATGGGTTTAATTGCCGCATGCCTGCGGTATTCCGAAATTTCACAAAGAAGAGGCAAAACAATGGTACTTCTTGTACCGAGGTTTGTTAAAATTTTTGGCGATACACCACTTCAACTTAAGCTTTATTTCTCTGGAACTACATATTTAGGAGTAACCAATTAACTTTTTAACCGAGTCGATAAAGCTTATTGTCATGCTTATTCAGTTGCGTGATATTTGCAGTTTCAAGTTTCGTTTTCCGGAGCAATCTAAAATGTAGTGGGTCTGGGATATATACCCGTTAAAAGTACCATTGTTTCGATCTCTTCCTTTACTCCTCCGTACTTCGCTTTCATTTCCGAATTTCAAGAGGCTTTAAACCGATGGTGTGAATTTCTTGTTAGTATTTGCTATAAGTGTTTGCCAGCCTGTGAAGTCTGTGAATGCGGCATTTGACAAGTTGTGTTTATTACGTTGTTATCGTTGAGTTTTCCATGTTTTTGTCTTACAGGCAGTAAAATAATCACGCTGACCCAAGTCTCACATAGGACAAAACTAGTGGACGTGGGAAATATTAAATACAAACAGTGAAAGTTACCAGATTAGCAGCCTTTTCATAAGCGAGTGAAACGTTAGACAAGAAAACCATTGGGTCTCTGCTTTCAATATTCAATATTATTTACTCCAGTGTTACAACGATACATGATGCACGTGCCACTAGATGTTAATGTAATACTCACCTTCATCATCGTGGGAGTGTAAAAGTTATAAACAACACAACACAAATAAGACAGGAACCGGAAACTCGAGTAAGCACGAGCCTACTTGAAAATTTGATTTGACGACGTTCAGAAATATTTGTGGAGAATTTTCCACCCTCTATTACTGATAAGCGAGTGAAATATTAGACAACAAAACCATTGGGTGTGTGCTATCAATATTCAATATTATTTACTCGAGTGTTTCAACGATAAATGATACACGTGCCCCTAGGTGTTAACGTAAAAATAAAACAGGCACCGGAAACTCGAGTAAACACGAAATTTTGATTTGACGACGTTCAAAAATAATTGTGGAGGATTTTTCGACCCTCGACCATTTGCCCTCGACCCTCGACTAGTTACCCTCGACCACTTACCCTCGACCTCGACCTTCTTTTATAGTGTTCAGTACTCGATGGAAAGAAAGTCGACTAAACGGCGTTTAAACCAGCCGTAGGACACAGAGTGGCTATGAACGAAAGGTAAGGGAGCTTTTTGAATCAATATTTCGCGTGATCATGATTTTTTTTCCCTTAGCGTTGTAGATTCGAATACATGTGATAAAATTCGATCAATAAGGGCCCGAATCACATGTAATAATGCAAGAAATATCGATTTTCGTTATCTTAAAGGCTACTAGTACCGATAGACAAACAAGAAGACTTCATATCTTTAAGACTTTTTGCATTTATTTGGCATCAGATAATATACTAATAATTCTAGTATATTCCCACCAAATGACCTCTGAAGCCCGAACCCACAAATATAGTGCGCTTGGGCTGCCTGTGGTTTCTACTTCATTGAAAGCACGACGCATACAGTGGGATAGCTTAAAAAACAAGAATCGGTGAAATATCCATATTCAAACTACCCCAATGAACAGCCAAGCAAGGGAGAGAAGAGGCAGACGTGACTGAAATCTAAGCCGCGAAGCAGGGGCACCCAACCACAGTTACCTCCTAAATGCATTGAAAACACTTTTTCGCTTATCCAGAGTACTTTCAAATCTCTGGAAATGCATTCTAAGCGGCGTTATAAAATTGTATCTGTTCGGTCGTCCTAGGGCAACTTGAATCTTTTCGAAATCACTTAGGGCCTCAGTATTATTTTCCCGAAAATTTTAGATGCAATTTTAGGTTTTACGAAAGTGAGAATTTTTCTGATTCCTCTCTCCATCGCATTTTCGAATCCGAAAATTTTAGATTTCCTTTTTCTACGAAAAATAGGCTAAGTTGGGGACTGAAATGTGAAAAACTAAACTTTAGAAAATCGTAGGGAATTAATTAGATAAGCTACGAAAACTGTACATGAATGGAACGGCCATCTAGAAATTTTTAGCCTTCCTCAAGTAACAGAAAATTGTAGGCAATTTTTGCTTCTCCGAACAGATATTTTACAGAAAACAGTCGTTCGGTGCCCGTGCCTAAGCTCTATGACTTTTTTTTTAGGCAAAACCTGTCTACCTTCACAGGAAGGGAGAAGGTTCTTTTAAGTTCTTTTTTGTTGTTCTCATTAAACAACAACAACAACAACATCACATTTTCTTTATGGATGTCCCGGAGCTTTTCTCTATTCCACCCCCCACCTTACAACTAGAAGATGTTCACGCGCCATTTGTTTTTTAAATTCTTCTTATTTGTTTTAATGACATTGATTGCATCGATTATTACCTTTTCCAAAAAAAAAAAATTTGGAAAAAAAATGTTACCCTCGACCCTCGACATGGTACCCTCGCCCTCGACATGGAACCTTCGACCCTCCACCCTCGACAAAAAGATAGACTCCTTGATAGCATACAGGAGCTGCATCTCGAAATAGAGTTTGCCTTTTGGTCGAGGGTCGAGGGTAACTAGTCGAGGGTCGAGGGTAAATGGTCGAGGGTCGAAAAATCCTCCACAATTATTTCTGAATTTTTCTTCAATTTAAAACCTAAAATTCCCAAATAAAGCAACCAAAGGAAAGAAGCGTAACAGGAAGTCCAATAAATACCATAATACCATTAAACTGTTGACTGAGAACTCAACTCTAATTTTCTTTAACTATAAGACATTTAAGATTCGATTTAAGATAGAGTACAATGCATGTGCTTTTTTTCGTTTTCTTTCTACATATTAGGAGTAACCAATTAACTTTTTAACTGAGTCGATAAAGCTTATTGTCATGCTTATTCAGTTGCGTGATATTTGCAGTTTCAAGTTTCGTTTTTCGGAGCAATCTAAAATGTAGTGGGTCTGGGAAATATACCCCTTAAAAGTACCATTGTTTCGATCTCTTCCTTTACTCCTCCGTGCTTCGCTTTCATTTCCGAATTTCAAGAGGCTTTAAACCGATGGTGTGAATTTCTTGTTAGTATTTGCTATAAGTGTTTGCCAGCCTGTGAAGTCTGTGAATGCGGCATTTGACAAGTTGTGTTTATTACGTTGTTATCGTTGAGTTTTCCATGTTTTTGTCTTACAGGCAGTAAAATAATCACGCTGACCCAAGTCTCACATAGGACAAAACTAGTGGACGTGGGAAATATTAAATACAAACAGTGAAAGTTACCAGATTAGCAGCCTTTTCATAAGCGAGTGAAACGTTAGACAAGAAAACCATTGGGTCTCTGCTTTCAATATTCAATATTATTTACTCCAGTGTTACAACGACAAATGATACACGTGCCCCTAGGTGTTAACGTAAAAATAAAACAGGCAAGTAAACACGAAATTTTGATTTGACGACGTTCAAAAATAATTGTGGAGGATTTTTCGACCCTCGACCATGTACCCTCGACCCTCGACTAGTTACCCTCGACCACTTACCCTCGACCTCGACTAGTTACCCTCGACCAAAAGGCAAACTCCTCGAAATATGGTAAGCCTGAGTAACTATTGTATTTACATCTAATTTCATGAAGTCCAGCGGCGCAGTTTATGAAGCTACAATAGTTTATGTACATTTGTATTAAGATTTGACTGAGACACTGATCTGACCTAGTATGAGGTTTGACATAAGCTTAAGCTTACAAAACTTTAAAAAGCCTTTAGTCGATATTAATTCACCGTAAATAGAAAGAAAAAACTTTCCGAAGAATATTTAGTTATAATTTTGGCTGTAGAAAGAAAGCTTTGAGGGATTTTCTTGTCGTGAGTTCATCTTTAAAAAAAGCAAACACCGGGAAACCGGCGGCTTAAAACATGAACTTAATCTTTAAGCTTACTAGTAAAGACTTGAGGATTCTTAGAGACATTTAAATACTCATTTGTTTTCGTGAATGAAAATTGTTGTCTCTGTAAATGTTCTACCGAATTATATTTCTTTATTGATTGTTGGTAGTCTCAAAAGTGTAATTTTCATCGCTTTGCCGTTTGTTTTCAGGCGTTCATAAACATCGCTTGCAGGAGTACTCAAAATGCCGAGCGTATCAAACGCTTTTTAAGATTACACATCGTTATAAAACCATTAAGAAAAATAGACTCAATAAATTCTTTATCACGTTGAAGCGTAACTCGTTTAAAATTTCTTCGCAAATTTGGCGCTTGTCAAAAGTTAAAACCGGCTGGCCGTATAGGGGATTTTGGACATTTTTTGAACGGTTTCGCTGATTAAAAGTCCACGCGTGCTTCGATGGTCCTGAGTATTGAATGAATGCAATTTGTCTTGAAAAATTGTGAAATACTGCATTTTGTACGAGGTCTGTATGATAAAAAAAGCGCCTCATAGTACTCTTTCTCCTCAGATGTGGTGTATAAAAAAAATAAATAAATAAAAGACTGGTTTGCACGCACCCAGATGTATTGGCAAGAATTTGTAAACTTGTCGAACGCAAAAAATTCGGCCTGATTTGTTTTCCAAGAATTTGTTTTCCACGCCTTATCTACGGTGATCAAGAGCCATTATTGCTCATAAATGTGACCGAAGACTATTTTTTGGATGTCCATATAAGGCTATATAAACTCGATACAAGGTTTGTTTCACTCCAAAATCACTTAGCTTTTCCCTCAAAAGTTACATGAATGTGCCCTTAAGTTAACTGATTTGTGGAATACAAAATTATTGTTTGATTTAAGTTATAAATTTATCAATGGAAGCTTCGCTTTTAGCTGTGGCTAAATCTATATATTATGATTGCAAACAGTAAATCTATTGAGTTATTTACGATTTACCACTAAATAACCATAACCTGAATAATCGGCGACTTGACTGTAAACCGAATAATTATTTTTGAAAAACGGTAAATCTACTAATAGACACATAGGCGTACTTTGTGATTTGAACCTTAAGGTTGATTTCCACTGACGCGTTTTTGGCTACGCACGTTAACGCACGTAAATTTTAATCACGTAAATAAAATAGACATAAGATATAAAGTGTTGAGATTAAACGCGAAGTTGAGAGAGGTTCTACTTTTACGCTTACGTGCGACCTTTCACACATTGCCTCTATTTTACTTGCGAATGTAAATCTTACGCACGTACGCACGTAAAAATTACGCGTCAGTGGAAATCAACCCTTGGAAAAAGCGGTAAATATATTAAAGGGACTGGTTCACGATAATGCGCATGTGTGAGTTCTGACAGTAGCTGATTGTTTTTCAACCAATCGGAAGCGAGTTAGATGCACGCAAGTAAATTTACAAAATTCAAATTAATTGTTCGCGACGCGAGAGTATTTCCGGGCATTTGGTTTGATTTTATTTATCCCCATAATTCAATTTTATTCTTTGCTACTCCTCAGATATATGTTGCAGCCGATAAGAATAAACAGTCACCGATCGGCAAACAAAATTTGTAAACAAACATCTTATTACTGTTCTCTCAGTTCGCCTTATATAAACCCAGAAATACCTAAAAATAGCGCCTGACCAGTGACAAAAACACACAACGTATGAGTATAAAGATTATCCTTAACTGAGCATAAATTTCAATTGCTTATCAGCAAATGAACAAGTTCATTCGCGTTGCATCGGGTCAGTGTTCCGCAAAACAAATGTTATCGAGTAGCATACATTGCTTGCTTCTTCTCAAAACGTAACCAGTCAAACGACACAACCACACGTTAATCACCACTACCGAAGTATAACTAGACCAGCCAAAGCGACGGATGTCCGAATAAAACGAAGGATTTTCAAGGATTGTACCGGTAATGGTGATTTCGAATTTAGTGTTGACCCGACAAATTTATTCTGAAGAGACAAACGGCGCGCATGCGCATTATCGTGAACCAGTCCCTTTAAATGAAAACTTAAGTACCTCAATGGATTTCCATCAAAACGTATATCCGGAACGCTGAATGGATGCAAATTATGAAGCGACTGCAGCACAAAAACCATTTGTTTGTTCCTTAACAGACGTCTTGCGATTGTCTCGATAAATTAAGGTGCCACCGTGCATTGGGCAAATAATTGGGAGACAAGGCAGACCTCCGTGAGCATGATCTTCGGTGGAAGTGATCAAGTACTTACTCGACTGGCATAGTTTGGGTACAACACATCAGTCTGGAAATTCATGTATGTTAAACGAATCGTCTCGCACTTTGCGTTAAAAGCGGTAAAACACTTACTAAGGGCTTAGATGTCAACTCAAATGCCGGCAAAAACATTTCCAGCGTCCTAATTAGATAGCTGGGGATATGCACTGGAAAAGCCCAGAAAGTGGTGGGTTAAAGGGGGCGATTTTTTGTCTACAGCTAAGTTTAAACATATCCGTGACAAATAATAATAATAATAATAATAATAATAATAATAATAATAATAATAATAATAATAATAATAATAATAATGGCGGAGGCGGCGGCTGCAGGTCGGTCGCTTGCTGGAAAACCAGGAAGGCTAAAATGGACAGATAAGATGAATCAAGATTTACTACAATGCAGGGAAAAAGCCTTAAGCTTAAAAAGCTCAAGCAACCCGCCATGTTATCAGAACGGACGCAAGAAAGGATATATGCGCATTTTGAAAGATCTATGGGATGACGTGGGATACGTGAACTTGGGGTTATCAGCTCAGAATCTTCGCGACCACGCAGCAGCGATAACGGATGAAAACTCACAAATAAGTGTTAGAGGCGACTCTTTAACTGTTCTAGACGAAACAGAAGAGGTTGGTGCCTCTATTTTGTCACAAACCGAGGGTCTCGAACCCGCCCAATGCGAAGGTGAAAATTTATCAAACGTGAATGTGGTCGAAGGTTCGAATTTGCATATTTCTTCCGACATTGCTGATCAAAGAGCTCCCCAGAGACGGACTGCTACTTGCAAGGATCAAAACTCCAAAAATCAAATCAAGCGAAATCTGCCTGATTATGATGTGCTTCCCTCCGAAACAAAGAACAAAACTTGGGGCAGTATTAGTTACGCATGTTTCTGTAATACTGTCAACGATGTTTACGATGAAATCGTCCACTACAGGAGGAATAAATTCAATGTTCCATCGGGTTGCGCAGGGAAGAGTTTCATTGAAGAATTAACCTTCTGGATTAAGCAATTTAATTCAGACTCTGACCTGAACTCGGTCGCTCTTAAAGCATTCATGGTGCTCCCAACTTTGATTTTGCAAAAACCATCCGCTACTTCCAAAAGCAAGGAGCATAGTGAAGCAATAGAGCGTCGATTAGCACTCTGGAAACAAGGGGACATTGATTTGCTGCTTAAAGAAGTGAGGTTCTTTCAAGGGAAATTTGTGAATTCCAAGAAACCTAGAAAGGTTGAAGACATATCCAAAGCCTTCTCAAAGCTGGTTCTGCAAGGAAAATTGAAACTACAATGAAACTCCTAGATAACGAGAGTTCGTCCGGTCTGCTCGACCTATCGCCAGATGTCCTGCAAGGGCTACAGGACAAGCACCCACAGGCAGCTGATATCGCAGAGGAGAGTTTGTTACATGGCCCAATTGATTATATTCCGCCAAACGTTTATGACCTCATAGACGAAGAATCGATCTACAACTCGGCAAGCAAAACCAAGGGCTCAGCCGGACCATCTGGAATGGACGCAGAGCTGTATAAGAGAATCCTGTGCTCTAAGAATTTCAAGACCGAGGGCAAAATATTGAGAGACGAGCTAGCCGTGTTCACAAGAAATCTGCTAAGGAAATCGTACCACCCATCCTTACTTGAAGCCTTTACGTCCTGCAGGCTTATCCCGCTTCACAAGAACCCAGGAATCAGACCAATTGGTGTTGGAGAGGTACTAAGGAGAATAGTGGGGAAAACGGTCAGCGGTTTCTTAAAGGAGGAAATAAAAGAAGCGGCGGGTCCCCTACAAGTTTGCGCTGGTCATAATGCAGGAGCGGAGGCTGCGATCCATGCGATGAGTCAAGTGTTTGATGAAGAAGGAACAGATGGAATATTGCTAATTGATGCTAGTAACGCTTTTAACCAAATGAATAGGTCAGCGGCCTTACACAATATCCAGATCATGTGCAAAGAAATGGCGCTCTATGTCATTAACACATATAGAAGCCCATCAAGACTGTTTATTTGTGGGGGAGGTGAAATACTTTCTCGAGAAGGCACCACACAAGGAGATCCGCTAGCGATGCCATGGTACGCACTTAATACATCCATAATGATACAGAATTTGAGGGATCATTGCCCATTGGTTAAACAGGTGTGGCTTGCAGACGACTCAGCTGGAGGAGGGAGTATAGTGCAGTTATACAACTGGTACAGGCAATTGAGTAAGGAAGGTCAAAAGTTTGGTTACCTTGTGAATGGGACAAAGAACTGGCTTATTGAGAAGTCTAGGGAACTCGCGGAGGAAGCAAAGAGGGTGTTTGGAGAGGAAGTCAACATAACGACTGAAGGTCAGCGCCATCTGGGAGCAGTTATTGCGTCGCAAGAATACAAAGATCAGTATTGTGAGGAGAAGGTTCGTGCATGGAAAGAGGAAATCGAACGTCTCTCTGAAATAGCGAAGAGCCCGCCCCATGCGGCGTATATTGCTTTCACAAAAGGCTACAAGTCGGAGTTCACATACTTCATGCGCACGATTGAATCGTTTGAAGTTTATGTCGATCCAATCCAGGAAGTGATTGAAGATTTACTACTCCCAACTTTGTTCGGTCAATCAGAACCTCTCCCTAACGAGGTGCGCAGACTTGCTACCCTAGCAACAGGTCAAGGGGGTCTAGGCATTCCTGATCTGAAATCCGAGGCACCGCAGCAGTTTGCTGCCTCGAGACTAATAACCACCGCGCACGTAGATTCTATTACTTCACAGAGTTCCATCATGGTGTCAGGAGAAAGATCTACGGAGGAGCTAAAGAGGCATCAACAATCACTTAAGAGAGCAAGTGCCAAAGTGAAAATGGATAGCATTGATTCAAGCCTCTCCCCAGGCCTGCTGCGTCTGGTTAATCAATCGAGGGACAAGGGCGCAAGTTCTTGGCTGAATGCGATGCCTCTCGCAGACAAAGGTTTAGCCCTCAACAAGCAAGAATTCAGAGACTCGCTACGCTTGCGTTATGACTTGCCCTTAGTCGATTTACCAAGTCATTGCATATGTGGGGATAAATTCACCGTTAGTCACGCCCTCTCTTGTAAAAAGGGGGGGTTTGTAGCGCAGAGACATGACGGTGTACGGAACTTGTTAACGACATTCATCGACAAGATCTGCATAATGTCGAAATCGAACCACGCCTCCAACAACTGGACAACGAGCTATTTCATTTGAGGAGCGCTGTTACAAGTTCTGAGGCAAGATTGGACATCAAAGCGGGAGGTTTCTGGGCAAGAGGAGTTACGGCATTTTTTGATGTTCGAGTTACGCACGTCAACTCCAAGTGTTACCAGAGCAAGCCAACATCGGAAGTGTTCAAAGAGTGTTCAAAGAGCAAGAAGAAGAGAAGAAGCGCAAGTACCAGCAGCGGGTGTTAGATGTAGAAATGGGTTCGTTTACGCCTTTAGTGTTTGGACCCAATGGCGGAATGGGAAACGAGTGTCAGCGGTTCTTAAAGCATCTCGCAGACAAGATAGCTCAGAAAGACACCGAGCCTTATCATGTTGTAATCACTTGGCTCAGGACACAGATCTCGTTTGAACTCTTAAGATCGGTACATGCATGCGTCAGAGGTTCGCGAACGCCGTTTCGAGGCAAGATAGAGCAATCATTAGACTGTAAAATAAATGTCGCTAGTGCGGACATCTGAAATACTTGTCTATATGCTTTTATACTTAGGGCTTTTTATGGACACTGGTTTAGCCGTCATTAGTATAATTCGATTGTATGATCTTGATATCTCTGCATAATGGAATTCTTAATTTTATAGAATTTTGAACTTTTATTATTGATTATATCTATTTCCTCTTCTTTTATGTAAGGTTAAGTTACTTCTATTTTTTAGAATTTGTAAATGAATAGTTTTCTCTTTCTTCACTTATTATATATAGGATTTTTTTTGTTCTCTAATGAAGGAATTGTAGATAGTGTTTTGATGAATTGATTAGATTTTTTGTAACAGCAGGTTGATTGTAAATAGGATTTTAATTGAGGTTTTGTAATAAAGATTTTACCTTTTTTTATAATAATAATAATAATAATAATAATAGTAATGATAATAACAAGGTGAAAGCCAAAATATCTCCAAGAAAAAACAAAGAATTAAAAAGAAATACAAAATAACAACATATCAAGAACTGCAAACAGTAAGAGAATCCCTTAAAATGAAAATTCAAGCAAAAGCCCAAAGAATCAGGAGATATGTAAAAAGAAGTAAACAATTCAGTTAAAACCAGATGTTTGCAAACGATAGGAAAAAGTTCTTCAGAAATCTTGGTAAAGACCAGATATCAGTTGAAAAACCACCTACGAAAGAAGCAACAGAAACATTTTGGCGTAACATCTTGGAGAACGATAAAGAGCACAACCATTCAGCAGAGTGGATAAAGAGGGAGGAGCAGAAATATACTGATACAGAATGCCAACCATGGGGGCACATAAGCCGAGATGAGTTGCAGATTGTTTTAAAGAAAGCAAGCGACTGGAAGTCACCCAGCCCTGATGCAGTTCCTAACTTCTGGCTAAAGCAACTTACAGCACTACATCAACACCTACTGAATGCATATAACCAAGCAATAGAACACCCAGAGAATCTGCCTGATTGGTTCACTACAGCACAAACATCAACTACGCAACAACCCCAAAAACTATAGACCAATTGCCTGTTTATCAACATCCTTCAAGTTGCTTGCATCGATTTTAACCGAAAGAAGCTACACCCATATCACAAAGAATGATATATTGCCGGAAGAACAGAGAGGTTGTGTCAGTGATTCATATGGATGCAAAGATCAGCTCCTAATAAATAAAATGATCATAGAAGACTGCAAAAAGAAGAAAAAGAACTTGAGTATGACTTGGATAGACTACAGAAAAGCCAGAAAAGCCTATGATAGTGTTCCTCACAGTTGGATACTGAGGACCTTACACATGTACAGATTTAATGAAAAACTAATCAAGTTCATGAGGATCTCAATGAGCAACTGGAAAACTACAATGAAGCTATCTTACAATGATGGATGTATCACAACAGATCAGATCAAGATCAAAAGAGGGATCTTTCAAGGAGATTCATTCTCACCTCTGCTATTTTGTCTAGCCCTTGTGCCTTTAACATCACAGCTGGCTACATCTGGGTATGGTTACAAGATCTTAAACACAAGTGCTCCAATCAGCAATCTGTTTTATATGGTTCATCTAAAATTGTATAGCAAGAACGAGCAAGAACAAGTTGGAGAACTGAAAATAGTGAAACAATTCAGTGATGATATTGGTATGGAATTTGGACTTGAGAAATGTGCCAAAGCCAGTTTCAAGAAAGGTAAACTGGCCTCAACTGGAAACATAGTAATAGATGATGACACAGAAATACAAGAGTTGGACCAGGAAGGAGTATACAAATACCTGGGTGTAGATTAAAGTGATGGTATCCAGCATAGCAAAATGAAAGAGAAGATAAGGAAAGAATATAATAGGAGAGTAAGACTAATCCTGAGAACTGAGCTCAATGGAAGAAACAAAATAGAAGCTATCAACAGTCTTGCAGTCCCAGTTGTGCAATATAGCTTTGGCATCACTGACTGGAAAATCTCAGAACTGAAGAAGATTGACACAAAAACACGCAAACTATTGAACATGCACATCCTAAAGCAGATGTGGAAAGGCTGTACATCCCAAGAAAAGATGGAGGTAGGGGCCTGATTGATGTAGAAACAGCATTCAAAACAGCAACAATAGGGCTTGATCACTATCTGAAGCACAAAGAAGGGCAATATCCAAAGCAGGTGCTTGAACATGAAAGATCTAAAGCCAAAAATTCAATATCCAAGAATGCTACTAAGTTCAAAAGGGAAGTAACAATGCCAGAGATTGAGAACAGAGAAGATAAATCTGCCTCTGAAAATGCTAAAGCCCTGAAACACGTGTTTAAGTCCAAGATGAAGTCAATGAAAGAAGAAAAGTGGAAAAACAAAGCATTGCATGCCCAGTATACAAAGATCCTAGAGAAGCCTCATGTAGACACAGTCACCACCAACAAATGGTTGTCAAGCAATTTGAAAGGAGAAACAGAGGGACTACTTGTAGCAGCTCAAGACCAGGCAATAAACACCAGAAACTACCAGAAAGTAATATGTGGCCAGCAAGTGGAGAGCAAATGCAGAATGTGTTCGCAACATGAAGAGACAGTGGACCATATTGTATCTAGATGTGAGGTATTAGCCAAAACAGAGTACATCTTCAGGCACAATAATGCTGCAGCATATCTCCATTGGAGCATCTGTAAAGATTATGACAGAGATTACAGACAAATGGTACGAACACGAGCCAGAGACCGTGATGCACAATAAAGATAACAACATCACCATCATGCGGGACATGCCAGTCAATACTGATAGAACTATAACAGCGAAAAGACCAGACATCATCGTTAAAGATTCAGTGAAATACACCTGCAAACTGATTGATATGACTGTTCCATCAGATAGAAACATCGCACTGAAGGAAGCTGAAAAAAAAAAAAGAAAGTACGAAGACCTAGAACTAGAAATACAGAGAATGTGGCCTATGAAAACCGTAGTGATCCCTGTGATTGTTGGTGCGCTTGGTACAGTGAAGAAGGGTATGGTAGAAAACATCAAGAAAGTATCAGAGAGAGCTACTATGACAGAGAATCAAAAGATCTGCATGCTGGGATCTGCGCGAATCCTCAGAAAGGTGCTCAGTGTATGAACAGAATGATTGACTTGAGTGAGTGACGCTCCAGGTGTATGGTTTGCGCCCGGCTGATGCACAAAAAGAACACCAGCAAAGACTGTGATAAAAGAGATAATAATAATAATGATAATGATAATGATAATGATAATGATAATGATAATGATAATGATAATGATAATGATAATGATAATGATAATGATAATGATAATGATAATGATAATGATAATGATAATGATAATGATAATGATAATGATAATGATAATAATAATAATAACTAGAAAAACGTATCTCGCAATTTCCCCCGCGAAACTCGGTTTAGTTGGGCACTCAAATTAAGCCCTTTCGGAACTGGATGGGTGACTCACCGCGAATGTCATCGGGAAGGTCCATACTTTGTTCTTTCCAGTTTCTTCTTCTTCTTTTTTTCACATTGTGTGGTGTCATTTTTAAAAGTGTATTGAAAAGCATATTTAGCATTATTTCGGTTGCCGGATTTAGAAAAGAAAAAAACGCAAAAACGACAGTGCGGTTCGCATAAAAATTATTATACTTCGGGCCTTAGTACAGAGTATCCTTCGTGGCAGGCGTTTGAAAGGGAAAGGAAAGAGAATTTTAGGCGCGAGAGAAACGCGAGAGGCGCGCGAGGAGGGAGGGAAAGAAACGCCTGCCAAGAGACCATTGTATTTCTCGAGAAAAACGAGCTCGTTTTTAACATCCACCAGGCGAGTGTTAAAATCCTGATTGGTTAGTCTTCAAAACATGTCAATCACGGCCTTAATCCGATTGGTTGAAATCAACCTCACGCTTTGAATTCTGAGTAACTTAATCAGTTTTTCAGTAATCATTTAAAAATATATTGTTAGTGAAGGCATCAATTTCAGCTTCAAAGGAGAATAGAAGAAGACAGTTAAAAGAACCGCATGAAAGAAAAGACCTGTCAGCTAGATGAGTTTTACTGACTAGTTCTGAGAAGTCTCTTCCCCTAACGGCTTGTTTTACTCATTACAAGAAAGAAAGGACATATCCTGCTGCCTGTGTTCTTGTTATCTATTGTTTGACCTCAAACGCCTACCATGCAGCCGGGCTACGCTTTAATATATAGATTTAGCCACGGCTAAAAGCGAAGCTCCCGTTAATAAATTCATAATTTAAATCAAACAATAAACTTGTAATCCACAGATCAGAGCACATTCATTTGACTTTTGAGGCAAAGGCTGAGTGATTTTACAGAAAAATCAGAATTTGACCGACTAAGAGTGAAACAAATTTTACATCGAGTTAGTAAATAGTCTTATTTGTACACCGAAAAATAGCAATCATGTTCGATCACAGTAGATTAGGCCTGGAAAAAAATAGACCTATTCGTGTATTGTATTTGCATTAGCTGTTGCATCATAATGTGGCATTCACCAGTCTCTCCAACATTGCTCCGTTAGAGAGACTATGGATAACTGGACAACCCCGAAATTTAGTTTTAAGAAACACATGCGCCACGATAGTCCTTGGTGGCAGCCAATTTACACGTTGCATTCCTCCGTCTAAAAGAGAGGCCAAAATAAATAATCAGACCGGATTTTTTGTGTTCGACAAGTTTAGTTTACTAGTACCTCTTGGCGACGAATCTGGTGGCGTGTAAACCAGCCTTTTAAACATACTTTTTCTCATCACGTCTCAGGTAAACAGTACTGTAAGGCCCTTTTTTTATCATACAGACCTCGGACAGAATTTGTTCTTTTTTGTCCTGTTTAAACCTATAATTCTTCAGTTTTTTCACAATTTTGCAAGAGAATTTGCACTCATTCAATATCCACGACGATCGAAGCACGCGCTTCCTTTGCACAACAAATTATAGCATTGAATTATAAAGCGTTTTCATGAAGAGAATTCTATAATGCCGGGACTTTTCTGTTAAAAAAATCTGGTCCTATGTGATATGCAGGGTAATAATTTTGGGCTTTTAATGAAAACGATAAAAAAATTTCCCAAAATCACTTTTCGGCCAGCCGGACGCGCGGGTTCTCACTTTTGACAGGCACAAAATTAGCAGTACGATCAATAGAGTTACCATTTACGCTTCAACATGCCGATAGAGAAATTGTTATGTTTAGGTTTTATTTCCCTTTATTCATTCAAATGTGTATGATTTTGTTATGTGTAATCTTTAAAAGCGAGTGATATTTACGCGCGGCGTTTTGAGTATTCCTACATGCGATGTTTATGTTCGACTGGAAACAACCGGTGCAGCGATGAAAATTGCGAGAGGGACTACTAACAATCAATAAAATAAGTTTAATTCGGTGAAACATGTACAGAGACAATAATTTTCATTCACGAAGAGAAGTATTGAGAGTAAAGTGTCTCAGAAAATCATGAGTCAGGCAAGCATAAGCTTATTTATGTTTTAAGCCGGCTTCCCGGTGTTCGCTCTTTTTCAAGATGAACTCGAGGCAAGAAAATCGCTCAGAGCTTTCTGTTTACAGCCAAAATCATAACTAAATAATGTTCGGAACCATTTCTTTGAATTTGCGGGTCAAAAAATGCCTAAAGGCTTTTTAAACCTGATACTATTGTAGGTTAGATCATTGCTCGTGTATAAACTTAATCCGCATAAACCATACGCTCGACTTCAGGAAACCGAAAAAAAAAAAAACACATCAAAGACAATAATTGCTCAGGCTTACCAGTCGAGATGCTGCTTCTGAAGGCCATCAAGTGTTCCAGAATCGCTCGAGACTTTTCAACCCTCTTACGCCTCAAGCAAGGGCAAGTGAGTAAGCTCATTTTTGAAAACGATGCCATCCGCAATCGGATTTCCAATGACTTTGACAAGCGGTGCATTTGTCAACAGAAAGCGCAATAAACAAACCAGCCACGAATTACAGAACAATCTTGATAGCAGCTGTATTTCATTTTGTACACCAAGTAGAAAAAGACAGTTTAAAACATCAAAAGATGACACAAAACTCTGTCAGCTCCAACTATCAGTAAGCAAGTTTCTAGACGCTGCATAAATTTTCCGCATAAACTCACCTGTCAAATTTTGACCAATCAGAACATAAAAATTGGACGTAGAGCGTGATCAACGCGTGGCAGTGAGAAAAGTCAAAAGCGATTGCTTTTCCTGCATGGAAATGTCAAAGCCGGTTGAATTTTCGTGTCCGAGGTCAGTTCGAAATCAGCATTTTAAAAGCACGGCTCATGAAACACGACTTATTTCATATACATTTTAAAAAAATTGAACTTGGGCCTGCGATCATTTGAAAAGTAGCAACTTGTCAGCGGATACCTTCAAAGAATTACTCGAACTCAGAGCATCGATACCTGAGCCCGCGATACGGTCAGGCGATACTGGTCAGCAGAAACACTATTTTGACAGCTGTCAATTAATCAAACCATGGATGTACAATATCAGGTTGCAGGCTCCCAAACTAGCTAGTAAGTGTGAGATTAAACATTGGTATGCCTGTGGTGCGGACGGACGGAAGGTCGGGTGGTCGGTGTACGGTCACGTGATTGCCGAATTTTCTACGATGGATAGATTTTCTATAAAGCTATGGGGCTTCGAATTGAGCCCGTGATCAAATAAAATATCAGCGCAAAACTTTAAACACTACGTGACCTCAATGGATAGAAAAATGAGCCCGCGATCCACTCAGGTGATGATGGTCAGCGTATACTCTAGTTTGATAGCTGTCAATTAACCTTCATTAGAATGGCGAATATTCGAATTAACAGACATGTAGTGGTAAATGCCAGATCGTGTACCTGAGCGAACCTGAGCCCACGTTATTAGTGGTCTGCACATATCCCATTTTGACAGCTGTCAATTGACCTTAATTTGGCTTGCTAATGTAACTTTAAACGACTGTCAGCCAACTGACAGCCTTGCCCGGCGTAGTTTCGTTTTTATGTTGAATTGGTAGGTGTGACATATTATATTAGCTTATATATAGGGGCAAAACGACTGGTCTTTTATCTGAGCCCGCGAGATGGTCGTGTGATAATTGTCAGCGGATGTCTGATTTTGACAGCTGTCAATCTAATCGTACTCAGACGGATGGGTTACATAACTAAGAGGCTAGTCAAGTTGTGCAAGATCTATTGTGACATTTGACATCGGCTTACATGAAGTGTGTGTACGGGTGGGCGTACGCTACGTCATAACCAAATTTTCTCGGATGGATAGTTTACCAAATTTTCTTACCCATGGTGCTCCGCTCCGCGCGCGCTTCGCGCGCGCGAGGAGCTCCGCTATCAACGACCAGATTGTTGAAGACGATTTTTGGTTTGAAGACTTCTTCTTGCTGGTTATGGACGTTATAAAGACGCCAGGAACTTACGTTAATAACTAATTGTAACCTTCTTGAAGATCTTCGAAGTTCAGCTCTTCTTTTCCCGCTACTAGCGTTGTTTAGTATGCTCAGCTGGATCCAGTTCGAGAGCAAGCAAAGTGTTTTTAATTTTTCTCAGACAATTTAACATGAAACATTGCATGCAAGCTGCGAAAACCAGCGCGTTTCTTTCAGCAAACGACGTAATAGCTGTATAATTGATTTTATATAACAAGCCACGCATCGTTGCAACTTTCTCCTTTCTCCTTTCAAGACCGCATTTGAACTATTTTTTTATAGCACGTACCTTCACTTCAGATTTCTTGTTTTAGGAAAACAAAAGCTAAAAACAAGTGCATTGCGTCCAGACTTATTTGTCAGCTAGGTCATTCACAGTTGCGTTATTTTTGCATACATAATTAGTAAGCGGGGTGGCGAAAAAAATGGTTTCCTGGCAGGCGTTTCCTTCCCTCCCTCCTCGCGCGTCCCGGCCCTCGCGTTTCTCCCCCGTCTAAGACTCCCCTTCCCTTCCCTTTCAAACGCCTGCCACGCAGTCTATAGTACAGAGCTGAAACTTTGATCTATATACCGGCGGGAAAGCCAGCAAACTAATAAAATTTTCACAGTGTAAAACGGATTCAAAACAAGACTTCAGGGGCTATTTAAAAAGCCAAACTGAAACGCGCGTTGGAGAAACATCGCGCGACATTTTCATAAGCAAACTTGTCTTAGAGTGCAAAGTGACACGCACTGAAAATTACTCTTTTATCTTGATTTATGCTCTTTTTTTCTTAAACACTGGCCTAAGTTGCTTCAATGTTTCACCAATGTTGCGTTTGCTCTTCTTGCGTTTGCGGTTCCGTATTATTTGCATGAGAAGTTGCTCGTGATTAAGTGATTGTAACATTATTTCACAGACGATGAATAAAACATCAGCCCTTTATGAAGGAAACATGATAGTGCACAAAAAATAGCTGCAAGGCTATCGAATGTTTAAATGTTGCCTGGAAACACAAATGCTGCGTGACGTCAAGCGGATGACGTCAAGGCAGATAGCAACCGGAAGTGACCGATGTATAGCCTCAAACAAATATACATGCATGGGCCAGGCAAATTCACAGTCGCACGCCGCTAATAAGACCAGCGTGGAAAGCGCGCTTTGCGCGCAAGGAGATTATAAATAGCTGCAAGGCTATCGAATGTTTAAATGTTGCATGGAAACACAAATGCTGCGTGACGTCAAGCGGATGACGTCAAGGCAGATAGCAACCGGAAGTGACCGATGTATAGCCTCAAACAAATATACATGCATGGGCCAGGCAAATTCACAGTCGCACGCCGCTAATAAGACCAGCGTGGAAAGCGCGCTTTGCGCGCAAGGAGATTATAAATCGCTTTCGCGAGGGCTCGTTGCTTAGAAAAACTACACTTACATAGCGCCGATATAATTTCTTTCTATTTTTACCAGCGCATAAAAAGAAAATAAAATACAATAAAAAGAAAAAGAAAAGTAAAAAATAAAAATAAATATAAATATGTGGGCACTAACATTGTATAATTACCTAGACTACCAGACTGTCTTTCAAAACGCTTTTGACATACCTCCGTTAATGATCCATAGTAACCAGAATCAGGCATACTGGAATCAGCGCTGAAATCCCTTTTTGGGAGAGGGAACGACGGCGAGATCTGTATCATGTAATAAAAATTAGTTGCGTTGGGCAAGTTGAACGTTGACTTGCTATTACCCAGTATAAGCTGTGCCTTTAAAAGTATGAGAAAAAAAGAAAAAAAATACCATGCAGATTGCGAAGAAACAAAAAGGGTTGAATGGCTGATTATCCCATGACATCATGGATTTGGAGGAGTTAAAGACGTAACGACAACTTGTAGAATACACATTGGTATGCCTGTGGTGCGGACGAAAGGACGGACGAACGAACCGTCGGGCGTACGGTCACGTGAGTAGCAAAAGTTATCGGATGGATAGATTACCAAATTTTCTTAGGTATGGGGCGTTGTGCTCTACTACTAACTGCGTTTGTCTTTTCTCCTATTCATACGGAACATTTTAAATTACAATAAAGTGGTAGTGGTAGTGGTATAGTGGTAGTATATACTACATTGTAGTAAAGTAGCAATATCAACCTCTGCTACGACTACCACCGCCGCCACCACCACCACCACTACTTATAGCGCTTATATCATTTTTTCTTTTTTTACCAGCGCATAAGAAGGAACTAAAATAAAATAAAGAGAAAAAGGAAATTAAAAACTAAAAGTAAATGTATATATGTAAGCACCAACTTTGTAAAAATTATTTAGACTACCAGACTACCTCTCTAAACGCTTTTGACATACCTCTCTGGTGTGCTCCTCCGTTGTTGATGTATAGTAACCAGAATCAGCGGTACTGGAACCAGCGTTGAAATCCCTTTTTGGGAGAAGCGACGACGGCGAGATCTGTACCATGTAATAAAAATTAGTTGCGTTGGGCAAGTTGAACGTGATTTGCTATTGCGCAGTAGAAGCTGTGGCTTTGAAAGTATGAGAAAAAAAAGGAACAAATGCCATGTAGACTGCACAGCCACCAAAGGGGTTGCATGGATGATTATCCCATGATATCATGGATTTGGAGGAGTTAAACACGTAACGACAACTTTTAGATTACACATTGGTATGCCTGTGGTGCCGACGAACGGAAGGATGAATCGTCCGGCGTACGGTCACGTGAGTACCAAAATTTATCGGATGGATAGATTACCAAATTTTCTTAGGTATGGGGCGTTGTGCTCTACTACTAACTGCGTTCTTGTTTTCTCCTATTCATACGGAACATGTTAAATTGCAGGTAGTGGTAGTGGTATAGTGGCAGTATATACTACATAGTAGTAAAGTAGCAATATTAACTTCTACTACGACTACCACCGCCGCCGCCACCACCACCACTACTTATAGCGCTTATATCATTTTTTCTATTTTTACCAGCGCATAAGAAGGAAATAAAATACAATAAAAAGAAAAAGAAAATTAAATAATAAAAGTAAATGTAAATATGTGAGCACTAACATTGTAAAAACTATTTAGACTACCAGACTACCTTTCCAAACGCTTTTGACATACCTTACTGGTGTGCTCCCTTTTTAGGAGATGCACCGAGGACTTGATCTGTATCGTGTAATAAAAATTAGTTGCGTTGGGCAAGTTGAACGTGACTCGCTACTACGCAGTATAAGCTGTGGCTTTGAAAGTATAAAAAAATAAAAGGAAAAAATGCCATGTAGACCGCACAGCAACGAAAGGGTTTGCATAAATGATTATCCTACGACATCATGGATTTGGAGGAGTTAAAGACGTAACGATAACTTTTATATTATAGATTGGTATGCCTGTGGTGCGGACGGACGGACGGACGGACGGACGAACCGTCGGGCGTACGGTCACGTGAGTACCAAAATTTATCGGATGGATAGATTACTAAATTTTTTTTAAGTATGAAGCGTTGTGCTCTACTACTAACTGTGTTCGTGTTTTCTCCTATTCAGACGGAACATTTTAAATTGCAGTAAAGTGGTAGTGGTATAATGGTAGTATATACTACATTGTAGTAAAGTTGCAATATCAACTTCTACTACCACTGCCACCGCCGCCACCACTACCACCACTACTTATAGCGCTGATATCATTTTTTTTTTCTATTTTACCAGCGCAAAAGAAGGAAACAAAATACAATAAAAAGAAAAAGAAAATTAAAAAATGAAAGCAAATGTAAATATGTGAGCACTAACATTGTAAAAATTATTTAGACTACCAGACTACCTTTCCAAACGCTTTTGACATACCTTACTGGTGTGCTCCTCCGTTTCAGTGTAACCAGAATCCGTCATGGGATCCCTTTTGGACTTGATCTGTATCGTGTAATAAAAATTAGTTGCGTTGGGCAAGTTGAACGTGACTCGCTATTACGCAGTATAAGCTGTGGATTTGAAAGTATGAAAAAAAAGGAACAAATGCCATGTAGACTGCACAGCTACAAAAGGCTTTGCATAGATGATTATCCCATGATATCATGGATTTGGCGGAGTTAAAGACGTAACGACAACTTTTATATTATAGATTGGTATGCCTGTGGTGCGGACGGACGGACCGAAAAATTTGCCAAAGAAAATCACATTCGGTTATTTCGCCAGACGTGACAAAAACTATCATTATTGGAACGTATTTTGTCAGAATCGACAAATTCATTTAAAGCGTTGTAAACCACAACAACCTGTGAAATCAGCATCACGTCATAATTAAAAACTTTGCGTTGTAAAAATATTTTGATACTATTGTGCAAATAATAGTGTTTAGGTGTTTTTATTCTATTTTTTTTCTTTCATTAGGGGTTGTTATAAAAAACATTCTGTTTGATCAAACCGCATTTTGGGCAAAACATTTCAACCTCAGAAGGGGCAATTCGCATTCTCACGTCGCAAACGGCACATATTTCCACACATGTCCAATATGCACAAACGGATACGATTCGTCAAACTGATGGTCCATTGGTACCAATGGTACGATTGGTACCAATAGAAAAGCACCCTATTCCAATGGTTCTGTTGGTGCATATGCATCTAATTAAGGAGACTTAGATTATTTTCCCATGTGACCTGGTTGGGTACAGGGCGATTCCAATGGTCAATTGGTACCAATGGTAAGATTGGTACCAATGGAAAAGCACCCTATTCCAATGGTTCTATTGGTGAATATGCATCTCATTAAGGGGACTTAGATTATTTTCCCATGTGCCTGGTTGGGTAAAGGGCAATTCCAATGGTCCATTGGTACCAATGGTACGATTGGTACCAATGGAAAAGCACCCTTTTCCAATGGTTCTATTGGTGAATATGCATCTCATTAAGGGGACTTAGATTATTTTCCCATGTGACCTGGCTGGGTACAGGGCAATTCCGATGGTCCATTGGTACCAATGGTGCGATTGGTACAAATGGAAAATGATGCCATTCCAATGGTTCTATTGGTGCAAAACAAGTTCACTTTTACACCAAGTGAAAACACGCTAATAATTATTATGAACGTTCCTCGTTCTATAAGAAAACCACGCAAAACAAGTTCGCTTTTACATCAAGTAAAAGCGTGCTATAATTCTTATGAATATTCCTCGTTCTATATCCCAATCACGCAAAACAAGTTCGCTTTTACACCAAGTGAAAACACGCTAATAATTATTATGAACGTTCCTCGTTCTATAAGAAAACCACGCAAAACAAGTTCGCTTTTACATCAAGTAAAAGCGTGCTATAATTCTTATGAATATTCCTCGTTCTATATCCCAATCACGCAAAACAAGTTCGCTTTTACACCAAGTAAAAGCGCGCTATATTCCTCGTTCTATAAGCCAACCATGCAAAACAAGTTCGCTTTTACACCAAGTAAAAACGCGCTCATAATCATTATGAATATTCCTCATTCTATAAGCCAACCAAGCAAAACGAGTTCGCTTTTACACCAAGTAAAAACGCGCTAATAATTATTATGAATATTCCTCGTTCTATAAGCCAACCATGCAAAACAAGTTCGCTTTTACACCAAGTAAAAACGCGCTAATAATCATTATGAATATTCCTCATTCTATAAGCCAACCAAGCAAAACGAGTTCGCTTTTACACCAAGTAAAAACGCGCTAATAATTATTATGAATATTCCTCGTTCTATAAGCCAACCATGCAAAACAAGTTCGCTTTTACACCAAGTAAAAACGCGCTAATAATTATTATGAATATTCCTCGTTCTATAAGCCAACCACGCAAAACAAGTTCGCTTTTACACCAAGTAAAAGCGTGCTATAATTCTTATGAATATTCCTCGTTCTATAAGCCAGCCACACAAAACAAGTTAAAACGAGTTCGCTTTTACACCAAGTAAAAACGCGCTAATAATTATTATGAATATTCCTCGTTCTATAAGCCAACCACGCAAAACAAGTTCGCTGTTACACCAATTAAAAACGCGCCATAATTCTTATGAATATTCCTCGTTCTATTGGCTAACCACGCAAAACAAGTTCGCTTTCACACAAAGTAGAAACGCACTAATAGTTACAAAGCGAGGACGACCTATATATCTAGCGCTAATAATATCTCAAGGTGCTGCGAGTATAACAAACATCGTACGAACATTAAAATTGAAAGGTAACGCGTCACTGTCGTGTTCGTTCTGTTTATTGACCAGAAATATGGCCGCCCAGCCCTAAGGTTGATCCGTCGCACGAGCGATGCTCACAGAAGCTCATCACACGTTACTCGAACCACCTCACCTTTCTCATAAGGTGTGTTAAGAACCGCTTTGTTCCAAGATACCTTCGGGTCCGATCACCAGTACCAACTAAAGGCGCTCGCAGAGTAGGCGAACTAGCATCCTTTAGGTTGCTAAGAGAAAGAATACGCCTGACTTAAAGAGCTAAGGGCGATGCGAAAACAACTACAGAGCTCTGTTTCGACGACCAATGCACCTTGTATTGACAAGAACAAATGGTTTATCAATTTATCCTCAAGGTGCTTAAGCGACTGAGGTTTTGCTGCTGCAGCAAGGGTTAAATTTCTCAATAATTACTCCAACGAGCATCCCAGCCACTGAGATAGTTGCCAAAGTCGAGTCTGCTATAATACCACTTGACACAGAACAAGCTGACTCAGTCAAAAGAACTGCTAATAATCTTCTCCAAAAGGCACAGCCACCTTAGCCTGACGTAACTAAAGACATTAAACAAGCCCTCAAAAGCTTGAAGGAGGATGACACTATTATGGTTCTCCCGGTTGACAAAGGTCGCACCAGCTTAGTTTTAGATACAGAGACCTATCGCCAGAAGATAAAAACTCTTATCAAGAGCGGTCCATATCGATCGATTTCTTAACAAAGACCCCACTGACCGTCTGAGTAGAAAATTGACTAATAATAATAATAATTTAATGCTTATAATGGGCGCTTTCCATGAAATGATCAAGCGCGCATGACATGATTTCTATCTATAATAATTTAATACAGGGTATGAACTGTAAAGTTTATACCTAAAAAGCTCTTAGACCTTAACAGAAACGGTAACCTGACTGAACCTGTGTATAACAAGATTAGACCTAAACACAAGCAACCACCTAGAATCTACGGTCTACCTAAGATACGCAAATCGAACATACCTCTAAGACCTATAGTTTCATGTGTTAACACCTTTCCTTATGATTTATCAGCCTATTTAGCCGACATCTTAGCTCCCTTAACGGGGAGGTCTGACTACACGGATAAAAATTCATCTCAGTTTGCGTCTACTATGAACAAAGAAAGAGTTGATGAAAACGAGATCATGGTATCTTTTGATGTAGAATCTTTATTTACAAACTTTCTAATTGAATGCGCTGTAAAAAGCTACGCTACGGAAACTAAAGAGTGACCCAAGCCTCTCTCCTTTAACGCCTGCACAGATTGCTAACGTTGTTTTAAGGACCACATACTTTGAGTATGATGGAGCGATTTATGAACAAGACGGCGCTGCTATGGACAGCCCAGTTTCGGCAGTCATAGCTAACCTCAACATGGAGGACTTTAAAGAATAGGTACTATTATCCGCGCCAACCGCTCCAAAGATCTGAGAACGTTATGTTGACGACACTTTTACCATCTTAAAACGGAAAGATGTCGAAGACTTTCTACAGCACCTCAACACTCAACAACCAAGCATCCGTGTACTAAAATGCTGTAAAAGAGGTCACAAGCCTGACTCACCCTTTCCACAAAACGTGTTTTAGCCTTCGTAAAGTATAAAAGACCTCATAAAAATGGGATTTGGTAGGGCTTCAAGACATATTTTCATTGCTCACTAAAATTCCCTTAAGGGTTTGTTTGCCGTAATTTTCTACAAAGTGTTGGATCTAAATTGTTATTTTAACAGTCGGCGAGAATGAGAATTCCCGTCAGATTTGACATGCAAGACCCAGCTCTTTATGTTGCTGGCAGGATGTTAAAACTTCTATTAAAGCTACACAACTCTTTGTGGAGACAAGGTTTTTTGAGGCAACTTTTTTGTTGTTGAAAGTATATAAGTTTCCCCACACGATGTTATTTTCAAATGCATTTCCAGATATTTCAGAGGGCTTAAATTTAACAATTTTCCCGGGAAGCATGCCCCCGGAACCCCTTCGGTGACTCACGCTAACGCCTTTGAAGTGAACCTCCCGCCCCCAATTGCAAACTTGCTGCGCAATTCAGTCTCAGACAACCAAAGCTCCCCCCTCCTTCCCTAGAGAGGCCCCTTCGGCCTCATTTGGTCCGTCTCCTCGTCGGACCGCACCTCCCCGCAAAAAGCCTTGCTACGGGCCTGTAACATGACATACGTTTCAGCTTAGTGGTCTGCAGGCTATTATCAAGTTGTTGTTTCTTTTCAGTAAGGGCATATTCGTATCTCTCTTTGTAAATCCATTTTTAATTTTATTAATCGGCTTGTGCCGCGACTTAAGAATCAGCTGTAATAGCTGATTTTACTTTCTCTTTGACATGATTTGTATGTCACTGGACATGATTGGTATATTAAAAAGAGCGATCAATTTTCATCCATCCATATCAATAAAGCAAATGGAATCACTTCCTACTTTAGCGGACAACCTCGAACCGTGACTTCGTCGCATAAATATGCGGCACCGAAGAAAGACGAAAAAGCTAACCACTTTTGATCAAATTATTTTAAGGTTTAAACTCGAAAAGTAGATATAGGTTTATATAGTATAAAATAATTATAATTTACTTTTACCGGTATCACTTGTAATAATAATAATAGTAATTGACTGGCAATACCCTTTCACAAAACACAGAATCCTAAGCAAACAAAAGTGGTTTTGTCTTCATTCGAGCATTTTAACTTTATATTTATCTGTATTGAGAGGGAGTCTTCCAGGGCGTCCCACTGAAAAGAGGCGTCGAAACTCTGTAAAGTAACATAACCATGTTACAACTGATAATAAACCCGCGTCCTGGTGAGTTTGATTTATGTGCAACCGTTACCTACATAACATTTCCAATCCTTTCATCAAATGACATTTTTCATATATGGTTCTTTGTTTAAATGCGCAGCAAGCGCAAACTAAATATCTCGGCGAACTTACTTCTGCCGTCTCAGCTCCCTCTTTATCGGTTAGGACCTGCTTCTTGTCCTAGAATGATTAAACAAATAGAATACTCACAAAATGCAATAATTTCAAATGGGGTTTAAATCTGTGAAATTCTTTATGGTGCCATTCTTGTTCCGAATAAAAAGGCTCATTAATTCCTCCAACCTTGATAGTTCTCAGTGTATTTACATCCCCTATTCCTCCTATTTCTCCTTTGTTTGTCAATGGTCACTTAGACTGTTACCCCCGTGTTTTAGTAACTATTTCAAATTCACATCAACTGTTCATTCCTATTCAACACGCCAATCATGTTATGGAAATCTTTACCTAGCCTCTGTTAACACTACCCAATATGGCCTTCGCTCCCTAAAAATCACTGGTTCTCGACTTTAGAATTCCTTGCCTCCTTGTATTACTAAATCACATTCTCTTAGACTGTTTCGTAAAGCTCTGAAGAATTCTATGCCAGAATTCTATTGGCTCCTGTCTATGCTTAATTGTTATATTGTCTGCCGTAGCTCTACAAGAAATACTTTTTATAAAAATAATAATTCTTGTATTCTTTTGGGGTCATCCACAAAATTAGCCTTTGCTATTTGGATGATCCCAAATCGCCCTCTACTTGATGTTACTATTTTAATATCATAGGTGACGAATTACTCCTTAATTTTGGCGCGAAATTTCAGCGTTAATTTGTAATTTCACATGTGAAATTACAAAATTGCCACGGCAACCTTTCCGTACGTCTCAGTGTCAAGATGGCGACGAAGTTTTAAAATGCCGTGAATGAAGATGTCAGGGCACAAAAAGACGCTTTAGAAAACCTGAACACACAAGAGAACATCAAGAAGGATTCTAACAGGTATTTTGCCGAAAAAGTTTGAAAAATTCTCAGCTTTACAAGCCAAATTTAAGGTCTAAACATTTGAGAGACTGGAATTCTCGATCGATACGATCCAGGATAAAGATGTCAAAAATCCAAGATTGCTAACGTAATTGGTCACCCATTAGAAGGCTCGGGAAATTATTAGCATTTGGACAAAACGCGCGTGAAATTATTCCCTAATTCTACTCGTCACCATTTGATCACACGTACTTATTCCGGATTGTGGTAATTGTCCATGTAAATTTAATCTGTATCATAGTATGTTGAATTGAACAACTTAAATATAATCATCTATTTATTAATCTATTCCTCGCGGTTTTGGAATTTGTAAATTTATAAATTTGTCGCGCAGGCAGTGTAAGGATTGCTCGTGTGTGTTAGCAACCAGCACAATCGGATGCCCTATACATATTTCTATAGAGCCTTTTTACATGATGTCACGTCCACCATTTTGGTGTCCCAAAACAATAAAACGTCGGCCACCTCGGTGTCCCAGACCGATCCTCTGGGAATCGAACCTTTTTTCTTGTGTTAAAGCCTTGTTTTGTTCCAATACATTTGCATAGATACTGGCCACGTGAATGAAAATGCTTTATTCTCACTGATGCCTTTAAGCCCCGTGCAAACGGACGCAACATTGTTGGCCAACAAATCCCAACATTGTTGGATGTTACATGTTGCGTCCGTTTCCACACCCTGTTGCATATTGTTAGATGTTGTTGCGCAAAGTTGAAACCGGTCAAACTTTTCAGCCAACAACTGGTGCGGACGGACGGACGGACGGACGGACGGACGGACAAACCGTCGGGCGTACGGTCACGTGAGTACCAAAATTTATCAAATGGATAGATAACTAAATTTTTTTTAAGTATGGGGCGTTGTGCTCTACTACTAACTGCGTTCGTGTTTTCTCCTATTCAGACGGAACATTTTAAATTGCAATAAAGTGGTAGTGGTATCATGGTAGTATATACTACATTGTAGTAAAGTTGCAATATCAACTTCTACTACCACTGCCACCGCCGCCACCACCACCACCACTACTTATAGCGCTGATATCATTTTTTTCCTATTTTTACCAGCGCAAAAGAAGGAAACAAAATACAATAAAAAGAAAAAGAAAATTAAAAAATAGAAGTAAATGTAAATATGTGAGCACTAACATTGTAAAAATTATTTAGACTACCAGACTACCTTTCCAAACGCTTTTGACATACCTTACTGGTGTGCTCCTCCGTTTCAGTGTAACCAGAATCCGTCATGGGATCCCTTTTGGACTTGATCTGTATCGTGTAATAAAAATTAGTTGCGTTGGGCAAGTTGAACGTGACTAGCTATTACGCAGTATAAGCTGTGGATTTGAAAGTATGAAAAAAAAGGAACAAATGCCATGTAGACTGCACAGCTACAAAAGGCTTTGCATAGATGATTATCCCATGATATCATGGATTTGGCGGAGTTAAAGACGTAACGACAACTTTTATATTATAGATTGGTATGCCTGTGGTGCGGACGGACGGACCGAAAAATTTGCCAAAGAAAATCACATTCGGTTATTTCGCCAGACGTGACAAAAACTATCATTATTGGAATGCATTTTGTGAGAATCGACAAATTCATTTAAAGCGTTGTAAACCACAACAACCTGTGAAATCAGCATCACGTCATAATTAAAAACTTTGCGTTGTAAAAATATTTGATACTATTGTGCAAATAATAGTGTTTAGGTGTTTCTATTCTATTTTTTTTTTCATTAGGGGTTGTTATAAAAAACATTCTGTTTGATCAAACCGCATTTTGGGCAAAACATTTCAACCTCAGAAGTGGCAATTCGCATTTTCACGTCGCAAACGGCACATATTTCATAACCCGAGAAAAAACGTTTTAATTACTCCTTTGCACACGTCAAGCAGACGGGTATATATTGTTTTCTTTTTTCATAAGTCTCTGCAGAACAAAGCTTTTTCGCCTCCTCGAGACGAGTAAAACGGCTTTTTGGGCTATCAAACGAATTCCTTTTTGACATTCTGGAGTTTCAATTCCGTTGAGAAAAAATGCCAAAGCAAAGATGGCTGCAAGCATTACCTAAGAGTTATATATGTTCAAAATGAAAATTAAGAGAGAAAATTATTCGGTGACCAGCTTTTTATGTAATTCTTCGACGACTTGTGCAAGAAGTTTTTTTTTCCTTTTTTTCAAAATCGGTCCCAGGGCTTTTCTTTTCTTTGAGTTTGGCTCACAAAGACTCTTTCAGCTTGAAATATTGTTCCAGCTCAGAGTCGAACTATTTGTACCAAGATGAACAGGGGCAGTGGAATTGACATTCTGAAGCTTGGATGCCTACAATCATGACAACCGACAGCGGACCGCCGAGGGATCATTTTTTTCCTCTCACAATGCCAACAATCCTTTAGATCGAAACCCACCAAACATGAGCGAGATTTGTGATACACCAATCACTAACAACCACGGTGGTACAAATAGTTCGACTCAGTAAATCAACACGATCGCCTGATGAAGACCTGCAGTGGGCGGTCGAAACGTCGCGATCAATATCAAAGTGACAATCGTGAGACACGATAAAACCAAACCCTTTATACACATTATCCACGATGATTAACATCAATCACGACATTGACCAGAAATATGGGCGCCCAGCCCTAAGGTTGATCCGTCGCACGAGCGACGTTCACAGAAGCTCACACGTTACTCGAACCACCTCGCCTTTCTCATAAGGTGTGTTAAGAACCGCTTTGTTCCGAGATACCTTCGGGTCCGATCACCAGTACCAACTAAAGGCGCTCGCAGAGTAGGCGAACTAGCATCCTTTAGGTTGCTAAGAGAAAGAATACGCCTGACTTAAAGAGCTAAGGGAGATGCAAAAACAAGTACAGAGCTCACTAAAGAAAAAATAAAATCTGCTCTTTCGTCCAAAGATGCTTCCTATATACTTGAAAAGATCAGTTGCAACACCGAGCGTGTCTTTAATAAGACCAAAGACCAACAACAACGTAAATTTGATAAACTATTGCGGGAGAAACAGTCCTCTGTTTCGACGACCAATGCACCTTGTATTGACAAGAACAAATGGTTTATCAATTTATCCTCAAGGTGCTTAAGCGACTGAGGTTTTGCTGCTGCAGCAAGGGTTAAATTTCTCAATAACTACTCCAACGAGCATCCCAGCCACTGAGATAGTTGCCAAAGTCGAGTCTGCTATAATACCACTTGACACAGAACAAGCCGACCCAGTCAAAAGAACTGTTAATAATCTTCTCCAAAAGGCACAGCCACCTTAGCCTGACGTAACTAAAGACATTAAACAAGCCCTCAAAAGCTTGAAGGAGGATGACACTATTATGGTTCTCCCGGTTGACAAAGGTCGCACCAGCTTAGTTTTAGATACAGAGACCTATCGCCAGAAGATAAAAACTCTTATCGAGAGCGGTCCATATCGATCGATTTCTTAACAAAGACCCCACTGACCGTCTGAGTAGAAAATTGACTAATAATAATAATAATTTAATGCTTATAATGGGCGCTTTCCACGAAATGATCAAGCGCGCATGACATGATTTCTATCTATAATAATTTAATACAGGGTATGAACTGTAAAGTTTATACCTAAAAAGCTCTTAGACCTTAACAGAAACGGTAACCTGACTGAACCTGTGTATAACAAGATTAGACCTAAACACAAACAACCACCTAGAATCTACGGTCTACCTAAGATACGCAAATCGAACATACCTCTAAGACCTATAGTTTCATGTGTTAACACCTTTCCTTATGATTTATCAGCCTATTTAGCCGACATCTTAGCTCCCTTAACGGGGAGGTCTGACTACACGGATAAAAATTCATCTCAGTTTGCGTCTACTATGAACAAAGAAAGAGTTGATGAAAACGAGATCATGGTATCTTTTGATGTAGAATCTTTATTTACAAACTTTCTAATTGAATGCGCTGTAAAAAGCTACGCTACGGAAACTAAAGAGTGACCCAAGCCTCTCTCCTTTAACGCCTGCACAGATTGCTAACGTTGTTTTAAGGACCACATACTTTGAGTATGATGGAGCGATTTATGAACAAGACGGCGCTGCTATGGACAGCCCAGTTTCGGCAGTCATAGCTAACCTCTACATGGAGGACTTTAAAGAATAGGTACTATTATCTGCGCCAACCGCTCCAAAGATCTGAGAACGTTATGTTGACGACACTTTTACCATCTTAAAACGGAAAGATGTCGAAGATTTTCTACAGCACCTCAACACTCAACAACCAAGCATCCGTGTACTAAAATGCTGTAAAAGAGGTCACAAGCCTGACTCACCCTTTCCAAAAAACGTGTTTTAGCCTTCGTTAAGTATAAAAGACCTCATAAAAATGGGATTTGGTAGGGCTTCAAGACATATTTTCATTGCTCACTAAAATTCCCTTAAGGGTTTGTTTGCCGCAATTTTCTACAAAGTGTTGGATCTAAATTGTTATTTTAACAGTCGGCGAGAATGAGAATTCCCGTCAGATTTGACATGCTAGACCCAGCTCTTTATGTTGCTGGCAGGATGTTAAAACTTCTATTAAAGCTACACAACTCTTTGTGGAGACAAGTTTTTTTGTGGCGACCTTTTTGTTGTTGAAAGTATATAAGTTTCCCCACACGATGTTATTTTCAAATGCATTTCCAGTGAAGTGAACCTTCCGCCCCCAATTGCAAACTTGCTTTTCGCAATTCAGTCTCAGACAACCAAAGCTCCCCCCTCCTTCCCTAGAGAGGCCTCTTCGGCCTCATTTGGTCCGTCTCCTCGTCGGACCGCACCTCCCCGCAAAAAGCCTGGCTACGGGTCTGTAACATGACATACGTTTCAGCTTAGTGGTCTGTAGGCTATTATCAAGTTGTTGTTTCTTTTCAGTAAGGGCATATTCGTATCTCTCTTTGTAAATCCATTTTTAATTTTATTAATCGGCTTGTGCCGCGACTTAAGAATCAGCTGTAATAGCTGATTTTACTTTCTCTTTGACATGATTTGTATGTCACTGGACATGATTGGTATATTAAAAAGAGCGATCAATTTTCATCCATCCATATCAATAAAAGCAAATGGAATCACTTCTCACTTTAGCGGACAACCTCGAACCGTGACTTCGTCGCATAAATATGCGGCACCGAAGAAAGACGAAAAAGCTAACCACTTTTGATCAAATTATTTTAAAGTTTGAACTCGAAAGGTAGATATAGGTTTATATAGTATAAAATAATTATAATTTACTTTTACCGGTATCACTTGTAATAATAATAATAGTAATTGACTGGCAATACCCTTTCACAAAACACAGAATCCTAAGCAAACAAAAGTGGTTTTGTCTTCATTCGAGCATTTTAACTTTATATTTATCTGTATTGAGAGGGAGTCTTCCAGGGCGTCCCACTGAAAAGAGGCGTCGAAACTCTGTAAAGTAACATAACCATGTTACAACTGATAATAAACCCGCGTCCTGGTGAGTTTGATTTATGTGCAACCGTTACCTACATAACATTTCCAATCCTTTCATCAAATGACATTTTTCATATATGGTTCTTTGTTTAAATGCGTAGCAAGCGCAAACTAAATATCTCGGCGAACTTACTTCTGCCGTCTCAGCTCCCTCTTTATCGGTTAGGACCTGCTTCTTGTTCTAGAATGATTAAACAAATAGAATACTCACAAAATGCAATAATTTCAAATGGGGTTTAAAACTGTGAAATTCCTTATGGTGCCATTCTTGTTCCGAGTAAAAAGGCTCATTAATTCCTCCAACCTTGATAGTTCTCAGTGTATTTACATCCCCTATTCCTCCTATTTCTCCTTTGTTTATCAATGGTCACTTAGACTGTTACCCCCGTGTTTTAGTAACTATTTCAAATTCACATCAACTGTTCATTCCTATTCAACACGCCAATCATGTTATGGAAATCTTTACCTAACCTCTGTTAACACTACCGAATATGGCCTTCGCTCCCTAAAAATCACTGGTTCTCGACTTTAGAATTCCTTGCCTCTTTGTATTACTAAATCAGATTCTCTTAGGCTGTTTCGTAAAGCTCTGAAGAATTCTATGCCAGAATTCTATGGGCTCCTGTCTATGCTTAATTGTTATATTGTCTGCCGTAGCTCTACAAGAAACACTTTTTATAAAAATAATAATTCTTGTATTCTTTTGGGGTCATCCACAAAATTAGCCTTTGCTATTTGGATGATCCCAAATCGCCCTCTACTTGATGTTACTATTTTAATATCATAGGTGACGAATTACTCCTTAATTTTGGCGCGAAATTTCAGCGTTAATTTGTAATTTCACATGTGAAATTACAAAATTGCCATGGCAACCTTTCCGTACGTCTCAGTGTCAAGATGGCGACGAAGTTTTAAAATGCCGTGAATGAAGATGGCAGGGCACAAAAAGACGCTTTAGAAAACCTGAACACACAAGAGAACATCAAGAAGGATTCTAACAGGTATTTTGCCGAAAAAGTCTGAAAAATTCTCAGCTTTACAAGCCAAATTTAAGGTCTAAACATTTGAGAGACTGGAATTCTCGATCGATACGATCCAGGATAAAGATGTCAAAAATCCAAGATTGCTAACGTAATTGGTCACCCATTAGAAGGCTCGGGAAATTATTAGGATTTGGACAAAACGCGCGTGAAATTATTCCCTAATTCTACTCGTCACCATTTGATCACACGTACTTATTCCGGATTGTGGTAATTGTCCATGTAAATTTAATCTGTATCATAGTATGTTGAATTGAGCAACTTAAATATAATCATCTATTTATTAATCTATTCCTCGCGGTTATGGAATTTGTAAATTTATAAATTTATCGCGCAGGCAGTGTAAGGATTTCTCGTGTGTGTTAGCAACCAGCACAATCGGATGCCCTATATATATTTCTATAGAGCCTTTTTACATGATGTCACGTCCACCATTTTGGTGTCCCAAAACAATAAAACGTCGGCCACCTCGGTGTCCCAGACCGATCCTCTGGGAATCGAAACTTTTTTCTTACGTTAAAGCCTTGTTTTGTTCCAATACATTTGCATAGATACTGGCCACGTGAATGAAAATGCTTTATTCTCACTGATGCCTTTAAGCCCCGTGCAAACGGACGCAACATTGTTGGCCAACAAATCCCAACATTGTTGGATGTTACATGTTGCGTCCGTTTCCACACCCTGTTGCATATTGTTAGATGTTGTTGCGCAAAGTTGAAACCGGTCAAACTTTTCAGCCAACAACTGGTGCGGACGGACGGACGGACGGACGAACCGTCGGGCGTACGGTCACGTGAGTACCAAAATTTATCGGATGGATAGATTACTAATTTTTTTTTAAGTATGGGTCGTTGCGCTCTACTACTAACTGCGTTTGTGTTTTCTCCTATTGAGACGGAACATTTTAAATTGCAATAAAGTGGTAGTGGTATAATGGTAGTATATACTACATTGTAGTAAAGTTTCAACTTCTACTACCACTGCCACCGCCGCCACCACCACCACCACTACTTATAGCGCTGATATCATTTTTTTTCTATTTTTACCAGCGCAAAAGAAGGAAACAAAATACAATAAAAAGAAAAAGAAAATTAAAAAATAAAAGTAAATGTAAATAAGTGAGCACTAACATTGTAAAAACTATTTAGACTACCAGACTAACTTTCCAAACGCTTTTGACATACCTTACTGGTGTGCTCCTCCGTTTCAGTGTAACCAGAATCAGTCATGGGATCCCTTTTGGACTTGATCTGTATCGTGTAATAAAAATTAGTTGCGTTGGGCAAGTTGAACGTGACTAGCTATTACGCAGTATAAGCTGTGGATTTGAAAGTATGAAAAAAAAGGAACAAATGCCATGTAGACTGCACAGCTACAAAAGGCTTTGCATAGATGATTATCCCATGATATCATGGATTTGGCGGAGTTAAAGACGTAACGACAACTGTTATATTATAGATTGGTATGCCTGTGGTGCGGACGGACGGACCGAAAAATTTGCCAAAGAAAATCACATTCGGTTATTTCGCCAGACGTGACAAAAGCTATAATTATTGGAACGTATTTTGTCAGAATCGACAAATTCATTTAAAGCGTTGTAAACCACAACAACCTGTGAAATCAGCATCACGTCATAATTAAAAACTTTGCGTTGTAAAAATATTTTGATACTATTGTGCAAATAATAGTTTTTAGGTGTTTTTATTCTATTTTTTTTTTTCATTAGGGGTTGTTATAAAAAACATTCTGTTTGATCAAACCGCATTTTGGGCAAAACATTTCAACCTCAGAAGGGGCAATTCGCATTTTCACGTCGCAAACGGCACATATTTCATAACCCGAGAAAAAACGTTTTAAGGTGACTCGACCCAGCTTTTTGGGGGGGGTACCATCCTACTTTGAAGCTCTCAGGTATCCCCACCTTTACTTACTTTAGCGTAGTCATTGCACGCGTGCTGAACAAGAATGCTGTATAATGACAGACTAGAAACAATAGACAACTCCCAAAGCACAAACTCAGCCAAAACGCTAAAAATCTTCAATGTTTACTCAAGTTTGAGCTTATAGAAGATAATGTCACAGTTTTTCAATGACCATGAAATTCAGAGTCCGGGTAGTTAGTTAATCGATTGTGGCCCTGAAAAAATTTGAAGGAAAAAAAACTACGAATTTTTAAGAAAATGCTTTTTTCGTGAGAAGGACTCTCAAACGCTGACAAACGTCAACAAATGGCGAAAACTATAATTTCTATATGTTTGCTTTGCTCGAAATCGCGCGCATTTACAAGGCCCTAAAGCGTTTTGCTGACTTGCAAGGACCCATCTGTTATAACGATGCCCAAAATAAAGGGATGAATCTCTTGGTTTATTAGATATAATCCGTGTAAAGTTTGCTTATCATTTTCGCATAAATTATGGCCTAAATTTGGAAACAGTTGAATTTCTCGAATTGGGTCTTTGCGATTTTGGTGAAACTCTGTTCAGCGCAAGGCACTAATGCGCACTATGTGTAGCCGAGAGATTTTCACAAAAAAATGCCGGCAACGGCCGATTTTCGACTCAGACCTCAAAGGGGCGTGACATTATAACCACGTGACATTTACTCCGATCGCCAAAAATTTTATGTTATATTGTAGATTGATCTATATGTTATCCATTCTATGTGTTAGACTTACGATAAAAGTAAAGGTGGGGATACCAGAGAGCTTCAAAGTAGGATGGTACCCCCCCAAAAAAACTGGGTCGAGTCACCTTAATTACTCCTTTGCACACGTCAAGCAGACGGGTATATATTGTTTTCTTTTTTCATAAGTCTCTGCAGAAGAAAGCCTTTTCGCCTCCTCGAGACCAGTAAAACGGCTTTTTGGGCTATCAAACGAATTTCTTTTTGACATTCTGGAGTTTGAATTCCGTTGAGAAAAAATGCCAAAGCAAAGAATGCTGCAAGCATTACCTAAGAGTTATATATGTTCAAAATGAAAATTAAGAGAGAAAATTATTCGGTGGCCAGCTTTTTTTGTAATTCTTCGACGACTTGTGCAAGAAGTTTTTTTTTCCTTTTTTTCAAAATCGGTCCCAGGGCTTTTCTTTTCTTTGAGTTTGGCTCACAAAGACTCTTTCAGCTTGAAATATTGTTCCAGCTCAGAGTCGAACTATTTGTACCAAGATGAACAGGGGCAGTGGAATTGACATTCTGAAGCTTGGATGCCTACAATCAGACAACATGACAACCGACAGCGGACCGCCCAGGGATCATTTTTTTGCTCTTACAATGCCAACAATCCTTTAGATCGAAACCCACCAAACATGAGCGAGATTTGTGATACACCAATCACTAACAACCACGGTGGTACAAATAGTTCGACTCAGTAAATCGACACGATCGCCTGATGAAGACCTTCAGTGGGCGGTCGAAACGTCGCGATCAATATCAAAGTGACAATCGTGAGACAAACGATAAAAACAGACCCTTTATACACATAATCCACGATGATTAATATCTTTCACGACATTGACCAGAAATATGGGCGCCCAGCCCTAAGGTTGATCCGTCGCACGAGCGATGCTCACAGAAGCTCATCACACGTTACTCGAACCACCTCACCTTTCTCATAAGGTGTGTTAAGAACCGCTTTGTTCCAAGATACCTTCGGGTCCGATCACCAGTACCAACTAAAGGCGCTCGCAGAGTAGGCGAACTAGCATCCTTTAGGTTGTTAAGAGAAAGAATACGCCTGACTTAAAGAGCTAAGGGAGATGCAAAAACAAGTACAGAGCTCACTAAAGAAAAAATAAAATCTGCTCTTTCGTCCAAAGATGCTTCCTATATACTTGAAAAGATCAGTTGCAACACCGAGCGTGTCTTTAATAAGACCAAAGACCAACAACAACGTAAATTTGATAAACTATTGCAGGAGAAACAGTCCTCTGTTTCGACGACCAATGCACCTTGTATTGACAAGAACAAATGGTTTATCAATTTATCCTCAAGGTGCTTAAGCGACTGAGGTTTTGCTGCTGCAGAAAGGGTTAAATTTCTCAATAATTACTCCAACGAGCATCCCAGCCACTGAGATAGTTGCCAAAGTCGAGTCTGCTATAATACCACTTGACACAGAACAAGCCGACTCAGTCAAAAGAACTGTTAATAATCTTCTCCAAAAGGCACAGCCACCTTAGCCTGACGTAACTAAAGACATTAAACAAGCCCTATTATGGTTCTCCCGGTTGACAAAGGTCGCGCCAGCTTAGTTTTAGATACAGAGACCTATCGCCAGAAGATAAAAACTCTTATCGAGAGCGGTCCATATCGATCGATTTCTTAGCAAAGACCCCACTGACCGTCTGAGCAGAAAATTAACTAATAATAATAATAATTTAATGCTTATAATGGGCGCTTACCATGAAATGATCAAGCGTGCATGACATGATTTCTATCTATAATAATTTAATACAGGGTATGACCTGTAAAGTTTATACCTAAAAAGCTCTTAGACCTTAACAGAAACGGTAACCTGACTGAACCTGTGTATAACAAGATTAGACCTAAACACAAACAACCACCTAGAATCTACGGTCTACCTAAGATACACAAATCGAACATACCTCTAAGACCTATAGTTTCATGTGTTAACACCTTTCCTTATGATTTATCAGCCTATTTAGCCGACATCTTAGCTCCCTTAACGGGGAGGTCTGACTACACGGATAAAAATTCAGCTCAGTTTGCGTCTACTATGAACAAAGAAAGAGTTGATGAAAACGAGATCATGGTATCTTTTGATGTAGAATCTTTATTTACAAACTTTCTAATTGAATGCGCTGTAAAAAGCTACGCTACGGAAACTAAAGAGTGACCCAAGCCTCTCTCCTTTAACGCCTGCACAGATTGCTAACGTTGTTTTAAGGACCACATACTTTGAGTATGATGGAGCGATTTATGAACAAGACGGCGCTGCTATGGGCAGCCCAGTTTCCGCAGTCATAGCTAACCTCTACATGGAGGACTTTGAAGAATAGGCACTATTATCTGTGCCAACCGCTCCAAAGATCTGAGAACGTTATGTTGACGACACTTTTACCATCTTAAAACGGAAAGATGTCGAAGATTTTCTACAGCACCTCAACACTCAACAACCAAGCATCCGTGTACTAAAATGCTGTAAAAGAGGTCACAAGCCTGACTCACCCTTTCCACAAAACGTGTTTTAGCCTTCGTAAAGTATAAACACCTCATCAAAATGGGATTTGGTAGGGCTTCAAGACATTTTTTCATTGCTCAATAAAATTCCCTTAAGGGTTTGTTTGCCGTAATTTTCAACAAAGTGTTGGATCTAAATTGTTATTTTAACAGTCGGCGAGAATGAGAATTCCCGTCAGATTTGACATGCTAGACCCAGCTCTTTATGTTGCTGGGAGGATGTTAAAACTTCTATTAAAGCTACACAACTCTTTGTGGAGAAAAGTTTTTTTGTGGCGACTTTTTTGTTGTTGAAAGTATATAAGTTTCCCCACACGATGTTATTTTCAAATGCATTTCCAGATATTTCAGAGGGCTTAAATTTAACAATTTTCCCGGGGAGCATGCCCCCGGAACCCCTTCGGTGACTCACGCTAACGCCTTTGAAGTGAACCTCCCGCCCCCAATTGCAAACTTGCTGCGCAATTCAGTCTCAGACAACCAAAGCTCCCCCCTCCTTCCCTAGAGAGGCCCCTTCGGCCTCATTTGGTCCGTCTCCTCGTCGGACCGCACCTCCCCGCAAAAAGCCTGGCTACGGGCCTGTAACATGACATACGTTTCAGCTTAGTGGTCTGTAGGCTATTATCAAGTTGTTGTTTCTTTTCAGTAAGGGCATATTCGTATCTCTCTTTGTAAATCCATTTTTAATTTTATTAATCGGCTTGTGCCGCGACTTAAGAATCAGCTGTAATAGCTGATTTTACTTTCTCTTTGACATGATTTGTATGTCACTGGACATGATTGGTATATTAAAAAGAGCGATCAATTTTCATCCATCCATATCAATAAAAGCAAATGGAATCACTTCTCACTTTAGCGGACAACCTCGAACCGTGACTTCGTCGCATAAATATGCGGCACCGAAGAAAGACGAAAAAGCTAACCACTTTTGATCAAATTATTTTAAGGTTTAAATTCGAAAGGTACACTGTAATTTTCAGGGAGTTATAATAACTCCTCTAGTGGGGCTAATTTAACTCCTGACAGTGGAGTTATTTTTCGTGGAGTTATTTTAACTCCAAAAAGGAGTTTAAAGAACTCTTTTTCAGGAGTAAAAGTGACCCCAGATATTGAGGAGTTAAAATAACCCCAAAAAAGGAGTTATCCTGTACCTAAAATTTTTACTCCACTTTCAGAGTTAAATTAACTCCAAAAAGAGTAAAAACAACCCCTGTAAGGAGTACAAGTAACCCCGTTTCGGAGTAATTTTAACTCCAAGACTGGGAGTAAAAAGAACTCTTTTTCAGGAGTAAAAATGACCCCAAATTCGGAGTTAAATTAGGAGTTAAAATAACCCCAAAAAAGGGGTTATCCTGTACCTAAAATTTTTACTCCATTTTTGGAGTTATAATAACTCCCTAAAAATTACGGTGTAGATATAGGTTTATATAGTATAAAATAATTATAATTTACTTTTACCGGTATCACTTGTAATAATAATAATAGTAATTGACTGGCAATACCCTTTCACAAAACACAGAATCCTAAGCAAACAAAAGTGGTTTTGTCTCCATTCGAGCATTTTAACTTTATATTTATCTGTATTGAGAGGGAGTCTTCCAGGGCGTCCCACTGAAAAGAGGCGTCGAAACTCTGTAAAGTAACATAACCATGTTACAACTGATAATAAACCCACGTCCTGGTGAGTTTGATTTATGTGCAACCGTTACCTACATAACATTTCCAATCCTTTCATCAAATGACATTTTTCATATATGGTTCTTTGTTTAAATGCGCAGCAAGCGCAAACTAAATATCTCGGCGAACTTACTTCTGCCGTCTCAGCTCCCTCTTTATCGGTTAGGACCTGCTTCTTGTCCTAGAATGATTAAACAAATAGAATACTCACAAAATGCAATAATTTCGAATGGGGTTTAAAACTGAGAAATTCTTTATGGTGCCATTCTTGTTCCGAATAAAAAGGCTCATTAATTCCTCCAACCTTGATAGTTCTCAGTGTATTTACATCCCCTATTCCTCCTATTTCTCCTTTGTTTATCAATAATGATCACTTAGACTGTTACCCCCGTGTTTTAGTAACTATTTCAAATTCACATCAACTGTTCATTCCTATTCAACACGCCAATCATGTTATGGAAATCTTTACCTAACCTCTGTTAACACTACCCAATATGGCCTTCGCTCCCTAAAATTCACTGGTTCTCGACTTTAGAATTCCTTGCCTCCTTGTATTACTAAATCAGATTCTCTTAGGCTGTTTCGTAAAGCTCTGAAGAATTCTATGCCAGAATTCTATTGGCTCCTGTCTATGCTTAATTGTTATATTGTCTGCCGTAGCTCTACAAGAAATACTTTTTATAAAAATAATAATTCTTGTATTCTTTTGGGGTCACCCACAAAATTAGCCTTTGCTATTTGGATGATCCCAAATCGCCCTCTACTTGATGTTACTATTTTAATATCATAGGTGACGAATTACTCCTTAATTTTAGCGCGAGATTTCAGCGTTAATTTGTAATTTCACATGTGAAATTACAAAATTGCCATGGCAACCTTTCCGTACGTCTCAGTGTCAAGATGGCGACGAAGTTTTAAAATGCCGTGAATGAAGATGGCAGGGCACAAAAAGACGCTTTAGAAAACCTGAACACACAAGAGAACATCAAGAAGGATTCTAACAGGTATTTTGCCGAAAACGTTTGTAAAATTCTCAGCTTTACAAGCCAAATTTAAGGTCTAAACATTTGAGAGACTGGAATTCTCGATCGATACGATCCAGGATAAAGATGTCAAAAATCCAAGATTGCTAACGTAATTGGTCACCCATTAGAAGGCTCGGGAAATTATTAGGATTTGGACAAAACGCGCGTGAAATTATTCCCTAATTCTACTCGTCACCATTTGATCACACGTACTTATTCCGGATTGTGGTAATTGTCCATGTAAATTTAATCTGTATCATAGTATGTTGAATTGAGCAACTTAAATATAATCATCTATTTATTAATCTATTCCTCGCGGTTATAGAATTTGTAAATTTATAAATTTGTCGCGCAGGCAGTGTAAGGATTGCTCGTGTGTGTTAGCAACCAGCACAATCGGATGCCCCATATATATTTCTATAGAGCCTTTTTAAATGATGTCACGTCCACCATTTTGGTGTCCCAAAACAATAAAACGTCGGCCACCTTTGTGTCCCACCCCTTGTTTTGTTCCAATACATTTGCATAGATACTGGCCACGTGAATGAAAATGCTTTATTCTCACTGATGCCTTTAAGCTCCGTGCAAACGGACGCAACATTGTTGGCCAACAAATCCCAACATTGTTGGATGTTCCATGTTGCGTCCGTTTGCACACCCTGTTGCATATTGTCAGATGTTGTTGCGCAAAGTTGAAACCGGTCAAACTTTTCAGCCAACAACTGGTGCGGACGGACGGACGGACGGACGGACGAACCGTCGGGCGTACGGTCACGTGAGTACCAAAATTTATCGGATGGATAGATTACTAAATTTTTTTTAAGTATGGGGCGTTGTGCTCTACTACTAAATGCGTTCGTGTTTTCTCCTATTCAGACGGAACATTTTAAATTGTAATAAAGTGGTAGTGGTATAATGGTAGTATATACTACATTGTAGTAAAGTTGCAATATCAACTTCTACTACCACTGCCACCGCCGCCACCACCACCACCACTAGTTATAGCGCTGATATCATTTTTTTTTTCTATTTTTACCAGCGCAAAAGAAGGAAACAAAATACAATAAAAAGAAAAAGAAAATTAAAAAATAAAAGTAAATGTAAATATGTGAGCACTAAGATTGTAAAAATTATTTAGACTACCAGACTACCTTTCCAAACGCTTTTGACATACCTTACTGGTGTGCTCCTCCGTTTCAGTGTAACCAGAATCAGTCATGGGATCCCTTTTGGACTTGATCTGTATCGTGTAATAAAAATTAGTTGCGTTGGGCAAGTTGAACGTGACTAGCTATTACGCAGTATAAGCTGTGGATTTGAAAGTATGAAAAAAAAGGAACAAATGCCATGTAGACTGCACAGCTACAAAAGGCTTTGCATAGATGATTATCCCATGATATCATGGATTTGGCGGAGTTAAAGACGTAACGACAACTTTTATATTATAGATTGGTATGCCTGTGGTGCGGACGGACGGACCGAAAAATTTGCCAAAGAAAATCACATTCGGTTATTTCGCCAGACGTGACAAAAACTATAATTATCGGAACGTATTTTGTCAGAATCGACAAATTCATTTAAAGCGTTGTAAACCACAACAACCTGTGAAATCAGCATCACGTCATAATTGAAAACTTTGCGTTGTAAAAATATTTTGATACTATTGTGCAAATAATAGTTTTTAGGTGTTTTTATTCTATTTTTTTTTTCATTATTGGTTGTTATAAAAAACATTCTGTTTGATCAAACCGCATTTTGGGCAAAACATTTCAACCTCAGAAGGGGCAATTCGCATTTTCACGTCGCAAACGGCACATATTTCATAACCCGAGAAAAAACGTTTTAATTACTCCTTTGCACACGTCAAGCAGACGGGTATATATTGTTTTCTTTTTTCATAAGTCTCTGCAGAAGAAACCCTTTTCGCCTCCTCGAGACCAGTAAAACGGCTTTTTGGGGTATCAAACGAATTTCTTTTTGACATTCTGGAGTTTCAATTCCGTTGAGAAAAAATGCCAAAGCAAAGAATGCTGCAAGCATTACCTAAGAGTTATATATGTTCAAAATGAAAATTAAGAGAGAAAATTATTCGGTGGCCAGCTTTTTTTGTAATTCTTCGACGACTTGTGCAAGAAGTTTTTTTTTCCTTTTTTTCAAAATCGGTCCCAGGGCTTTTCTTTTCTATGAGTTTGGCTCACAAAGACTCTTTCAGCTTGAAATATTGTTCCAGCTCAGAGTCGAACTATTTGTACCAAGATGAACAGGGGCAGTGGAATTGACATTCTGAAGCTTGGATGCCTACAATCAGACAACATGACAACCGACAGCGGACCGCCGAGGGATCATTTTTTTCCTCTCACAATGCCAACAATCCTTTAGATCGAAACCCACCAAACATGAGCGAGATTTGTGATACACCAATCACTAACAACCACGGTGGTACAAATAGTTCGACTCAGTAAATCGACACGATCGCCTGATGAAGACCTGCAGTGGGCGGTCGAAACGTCGCGATCAATATCAAAGTGACAATCGTGAGACAAACGATAAAACCAAACCCTTTATACACATTATCCACGATGATTAATATCTTTCACGACATTGACCAGAAATATGGGCGCCCAGCCCTAAGGTTGATCCGTCGCACGAGCGACGCTCACAGAAGCTCACACGTTACTCGAACCACCTCACCTTTCTCATAAGGTGTGTTAAGAACCGCTTTGTTCCAAGATACCTTCGGGTCCGATCACCAGTACCAACTAAAGGCGCTCGCAGAGTAGGCGAACTAGCATCCTTTAGGTTGCTAAGAGAAAGAATACGCCTGACTTAAAGAGCTAAGGGAGATGCAAAAACAAGTACAGAGCTCACTAAAGAAAAAATAAAATCTGCTCTTTCGTCCAAAGATGCTTCCTATATACTTGAAAAGATCAGTTGCAACACCGAGCGTGTCTTTAATAAGACCAAAGACCAACAACAACGTAAATTTGATAAACTATTGCAGGAGAAACAGTCCTCTGTTTCGACGACCAATGCACCTTGTATTGACAAGAACAAATGGTTTATCAATTTATCCTCAAGGTGCTTAAGCGACTGAGGTTTTGCTGCTGCAGCAAGGGTTAAATTTCTCAATAATTACTCCAACGAGCATCCCAGCCACTGAGATAGTTGCCAAAGTCGAGTCTGCTATAATACCACTTGACACAGAACAAGCCGACCCAGTCAAAAGAACTGTTAATAATCTTCTCCAAAAGGCACAGCCACCTTAGCCTGACGTAACTAAAGACATTAAACAAGCCCTGAAAAGCTTGAAGGAAGATGACACTATTATGGTTCTCCCGGTTGACAAAGGTCGCACCAGCTTAGTTTTAGATACAGAGACCTATCGCCAGAAGATAAAAACTCTTATCGAGAGCGGTCCATATCGATCGATTTCTTAACAAAGACCCCACTGACCGTCTGAGTAGAAAATTGACTAATAATAATAATAATAATAATTTAATGCTTATAATGGGCGCTTTCCACGAAATGATCAAGCGCGCATGACATGATTTCTATCTATAATAATTTAATACAGGGTATGAACTGTAAAGTTTATACCTAAAAAGTTCTTAGACCTTAACAGAAACGGTAACCTGACTGAACCTGTGTATAACAAGATTAGACCTAAACACAAACAACCACCTAGAATCTACGGTCTACCTAAGATACACAAAACGAACATACCTCTAAGACCTATAGTTTCATGTGTTAACACCTTTCCTTATGATTTATCAGCCTATTTAGCCGACATCTTAGCTCCCTTAACGGGGAGGTCTGACTACACGGATAAAAATTCAGCTCAGTTTGCGTCTACTATGAACAAAGAAAGAGTTGATGAAAACGAGATCATGGTATCTTTTGATGTAGAATCTTTATTTACAAACTTTCTAATTGAATGCGCTGTAAAAAGCTACGCTACGGAAACTAAAGAGTGACCCAAGCCTCTCTCCTTTAACGCCTGCACAGATTGCTAACCTTGTTTTAAGGACCACATACTTTGAGTATGATGGAGCGATTTATGAACAAGACGGCGCTGCTATGGGCAGCCCAGTTTCCGCAGTCATAGCTAACCTCTACATGGAGGACTTTGAAGAATAGCCACTATTATCCGCGCCAACCGCTCCAAAGATCTGAGAACGTTATGTTGACGACACTTTTACCATCTTAAAACGGAAAGATGTCGAAGACTTTCTACAGCACCTCAACACTCAACAACCAAGCATCCGTGTACTAAAATGCTGTAAAACAGGTCACAAGCCTGACTCACCCTTTCCAAAAAACGTGTTTTAGCCTTCGTTAAGTATAAAAGACCTCATAAAAATGGGATTTGGTAGGGCTTTAAGACATTTTTTCATTGCTCAATAAAATTCCCTTAAGGGTTTGTTTGCCGCAATTTTCTACAAAGTGTTGGATCTAAATTGTTATTTTAACAGTCGGCGAGAATGAGAATTCCCGTCAGATTTGACATGCTAGACCCAGCTCTTTATGTTGCTGGCAGGATGTTAAAACTTCTATTAAAGCTACACAACTCTTTGTGGAGACAAGTTTTTTTGTGGCGACCTTTTTGTTGTTGAAAGTATATAAGTTTCCCCACACGATGTTATTTTCAAATGCATTTCCAGTGAAGTGAGCCTTCCGCCCCCAATTGCAAACTTGCTTTTCGCAATTCAGTCTCAGACAACCAAAGCTCCCCCCTCCTTCCTTAGAGAGTCCTCTTCGGCCTCATTTGGTCCGTCTCCTCGTCGGACCGCACCTTCCCGCAAAAAGCCTGGCTACGGGCCTGTAACATGACATACGTTTCAGCTTAGTGGTCTGTAGGCTATTATCAAGTTGTTGTTTCTTTTCAGTAAGGGCATATTCGTATCTCTCTTTGTAAATCCATTTTTAATTTTATTAATCGGCTTGTGCCGCGACTTAAGAATCAGCTGTAATAGCTGATTTTACTTTCTCTTTGACATGATTTGTATGTCACTGGACATGATTGGTATATTAAAAAGAGCGATCAATTTTCATCCATCCATATCAATAAAAGCAAATGGAATCACTTCTCACTTTAGCGGACAACCTCGAACCGTGACTTCGTCGCATAAATATGCGGCACCGAAGAAAGACGAAAAAGCTAACCACTTTTGATCAAATTATTTTAAAGTTTGAACTCGAAAGGTAGATATAGGTTTATATAGTATAAAATAATTATAATTTACTTTTACCGGTATCACTTGTAATAATAATAATAGTAATTGACTGGCAATACCCTTTCACAAAACACAGAATCCTAAGCAAACAAAAGTGGTTTTGTCTTCATTCGAGCATTTTAACTTTATATTTATCTGTATTGAGAGGGAGTCTTCCAGGGCGTCCCACTGAAAAGAGGCGTCGAAACTCTGTAAAGTAACATAACCATGTTACAACTGATAATAACCCCGCGTCCTGGTGAGTTTGATTTATGTGCAACCGTTACCTACATAACATTTCCAATCCTTTCATCAAATGACATTTTTCATATATGGTTCTTTGTTTAAATGCGCAGCAAGCGCAAACTAAATATCTCGGCGAACTTACTTCTGCCGTCTCAGCTCCCTCTTTATCGGTTAGGACCTGCTTCTTGTCCTAGAATGATTAAACAAATAGAATACTCACAAAATGCAATAATTTCAAATGGGGTTTAAAACTGTGAAATTCCTTATGGTGCCATTCTTGTTCCGAATAAAAAGGCTCATTAATTCCTCCAACCTTGATAGTTCTCAGTGTATTTACATCCCCTATTCCTCCTATTTCTCCTTTGTTTATCAATGGTCACTTAGACTGTTACCCCCGTGTTTTAGTAACTATTTCAAATTCACATCAACTGTTCATTCCTATTCAACACGCCAATCATGTTATGGAAATCTTTACCTAACCTCTGTTAACACTACCCAATATGGCCTTCGCTCCCTAAAATTCACTGGTTCTCGACTTTAGAATTCCTTGCCTCTTTGTATTACTAAATCACATTCTCTTAGGCTGTTTCGTAAAGCTCTGAAGAATTCTATGCCAGAATTCTATGGGCTCCTGTCTATGCTTAATTGTTATATTGTCTGCCGTAGCTCTACAAGAAACACTTTTTATAAAAATAATAATTCTTGTATTCTTTTGGGGTCACCCACAAAATTAGCCTTTGCTATTTGGATGATCCCAAATCGCCCTCTACTTGATGTTACTATTTTAATATCATAGGTGACGAATTACTCCTTAATTTTGGCGCGAAATTTCAGCGTTAATTTGTAATTTCACATGTGAAATTACAAAATTGCCATGGCAACCCTTCCGTACGTCTCAGTGTCAAGATGGCGACGAAGTTTTAAAATGCCGTGAATGAAGATGTCAGGGCACAAAAAGACGCTTTAGAAAACCTGAACACACAAGAGAACATCAAGAAGGATTCTAACAGGTATTTTGCCGAAAAAGTCTGAAAAATTCTCAGCTTTACAAGCCAAATTTAAGGTCTAAACATTTGAGAGACTGGAATTCTCGATCGATACGATCCAGGATAAAGATGTCAAAAATCCAAGATTGCTAACGTAATTGGTCACCCATTAGAAGGCTCGGGAAATTATTAAGATTTGGACAAAACGCGCGTGAAATTATTCCCTAATTCTACTCGTCACCATTTGATCACACGTACTTATTCCGGATTGTGGTAATTGTCCATGTAAATTTAATCTGTATCATAGTATGTTGAATTGAGCAACTTAAATATAATCATCTATTTATTAATCTATTCCTCGCGGTTATGGAATTTGTAAATTTATAATTTTATCGCGCAGGCAGTGTAAGGATTTCTCGTGTGTGTTAGCAACCAGCACAATCGGATGCCCTATATATATTTCTATAGAGCCTTTTTACATGATGTCACGTCCACCATTTTGGTGTCCCAAAACAATAAAACGTCGGCCACCTCGGTGTCCCAGACCGATCCTCTGGGAATCGAAACTTTTTTCTTACGTTAAAGCCTTGTTTTGTTCCAATACATTTGCATAGATACTGGCCACGTGAATGAAAATGCTTTATTCTCACTGATGCCTTTAAGCCCCGTGCAAACGGACGCAACATTGTTGGCCAACAAATCCCAACATTGTTGGATGTTACATGTTGCGTCCGTTTCCACACCCTGTTGCATATTGTTAGATGTTGTTGCGCAAAGTTGAAACCGGTCAAACTTTTCAGCCAACAACTGGTGCGGACGGACGGACGAACCGTTGGGCGTACGGTCACGTGAGTACCAAAACTTATCGGATGGATAGATTACTAATTTTTTTTTAAGTATGGGGCGTTGCGCTCTACTACTAACTGCGTTTGTGTTTTCTCCTATTGAGACGGAACATTTTAAATTGCAATAAAGTGGTAGTGGTATAATGGTAGTATATACTACATTGTAGTAAAGTTTCAATGTCAACTTCTACTACCACTGCCACCGCCGCCACCACCACCACCACTACTTATAGCGCTGATATCATTTTTTTTCTATTTTTACCAGCGCAAAAGAAGGAAACAAAATACAATAAAAAGAAAAAGAAAATTAAAAAATAAAAGTAAATGTAAATAAGTGAGCACTAACATTGTAAAAACTATTTAGACTACCAGACTACCTTTCCAAACGCTTTTGACATACCTTACTGGTGTGCTCCTCCGTTTCAGTGTAACCAGAATCAGTCATGGGATCCCTTTTGGACTTGATCTGTATCGTGTAATAAAAATTAGTTGCGTTGGGCAAGTTGAACGTGACTAGCTATTACGCAGTATAAGCTGTGGATTTGAAAGTATGAAAAAAAAGGAACAAATGCCATGTAGACTGCACAGCTACAAAAGGCTTTGCATAGATGATTATCCCATGATATCATGGATTTGGCGGAGTTAAAGACGTAACGACAACTTTTATATTATAGATTGGTATGCCTGTGGTGCGGACGGACGGACCGAAAAATTTGCCAAAGAAAATCACATTCGGTTATTTCGCCAGACGTGACAAAAACTATAATTATTGAAACGTATTTTGTCAGAATCGACAAATTCATTTAAAGCGTTGTAAACCACAACAACCCGTGAAATCAGCATCACGTCATAATTAAAAACTTTGCGTTGTAAAAATATTTTGATACTATTGTGCAAATAATAGTTTTTAGGTGTTTTTATTCTATTTTTTTTTTTCATTAGGGGTTGTTATAAAAAACATTCTGTTTGATCAAACCGCATTTTGGGCAAAACATTTCAACCTCAGAAGGGGCAATTCGCATTTTCACGTCGCAAACGGCACATATTTCATAACCGGAGAAAAAACGTTTTAATTACTCCTTTGCACACGTCAAGCAGACGGGTATATATTGTTTTCTTTTTTCATAAGTCTCTGCAGAAGAAGGCCTTTTCGCCTCCTCGAGACCAGTAAAACGGCTTTTTGGGGTATCAAACGAATTTCTTTTTGACATTCTGGAGTTTCAATTCCGTTGAGAAAAAATGCCAAAGCAAAGAATGCTGCAAGCATTATCTAAGAGTTATATATGTTCAAAATGAAAATTAAGAGAGAAAATTATTCGGTGGCCAGCTTTTTTTGTAATTCTTCGACGACTTGTGCAAGAAGTTTTTTTTTTCTTTTTTTCAAAATCGGTCCCAGGGTTTTCTTTTCTTTGAGTTTGGCTCACAAAGACTCTTTCAGCTTGAAATATTGTTCCAGCTCAGAGTCGAACTATTTGTACCAAGATGAACAGGGGCAGTGGAATTGACATTCTGAAGCTTGGATGCCTACAATCAGACAACATGACAACCGACAGCGGACCGCCGAGGGATCATTTTTTTCCTCTCACAATGCCAACAATCCTTTAGATCGAAACCCACCAAACATGAGCGAGATTTGTGATACACCAATCACTAACAACCACGGTGGTACAAATAGTTCGACTCAGTAAATCGACACGATCGCCTGATGAAGACCTGCAGTGGGCGGTCGAAACGTCGCGATCAATATCAAAGTGACAATCGTGAGACAAACGATAAAACCAAACCCTTTATACACATTATCCACGATGATTAATATCTTTCACGACATTGACCAGAAATATGGGCGCCCAGCCCTAAGGTTGATCCGTCGCACGAGCGATGCTCACAGAAGCTCACACGTTACTCGAACCACCTCGCCTTTCTCATAAGGTGTGTTAAAAACCGCTTTGTTCCAAGATACCTTCGGGTCCGATCACCAGTACCAACTAAAGGCGCTCGCAGAGTAGGCGAACTAGCATCCTTTAGGTTGCTAAGAGAAAGAATACGCCTGACTTAAAGAGCTAAGGGAGATGCAAAAACAAGTACAGAGCTCACTAAAGAAAAAATAAAATCTGCTCTTTCGTCCAAAGATGCTTCCTATATACTTGAAAAGATCAGTTGCAACACCGAGCGTGGCGACTTTTTTGTTGTTGAAAGTATATAAGTTTCCCCACACGATGTTATTTTCAAATGCATTTCCAGATATTTCAGAGGGCTTAAATTTAACAATTTTTCCGGGGAGCATGCCTCCGGAACCCCTTCGGGGACTCACGCTAACGCCTTTGAAGTGAACCTCCCGCCCCCAATTGCAAACTTGCTGCGCAATTCAGTCTCAGACAACCAAAGCTCCCCCCTCCTTCCCTAGAGAGGCCCCTTCATCTTGTAGGATGCAACACTTAATTATCTTACTTGGGTTATAACATCACAGAAACTTTTACAAAGAGTTGCTGTGGTGTTATAATATATGACCAACTTCTTTACCCGGTTATTAGCATAATCCAGAGATTTAACCGGGGGTCCTTTTTGATGCAAATTCTGACTTTTTGCTAAATGTGCACGTGCATATGAAACTTGAAAACAATGCCAGTGAATAATGTGGACGCTCACTTGTAAACACAAAATATGGGGGAAAAATTGGTCATATTTGAGGCCCTATTTAAAAGCCTTCCCTGTTTTCAACGTTCTTGAAACTTGCAGCGTATATTTATTAACGATTGATCTCGGGATTTTCAAATTTATACAAAAATTTATCGTGCGGGTTTATGAAAAATGCGAAATTTGTAGGCATGACAGGTGACAGCGCGATGGTAGGGTGACAGCGCGATGCTGTTAGTGAGTTCTTGTGTGCCAGTCATTACTTGGCTGTGTAGCCGCGTGATGCGGTTCCAGTCGAGACCCACAAATTGGCCCTTGCTCACCATAGAGTCTCCAGTAGCTCAAGTGGTTAGAGCATCCTACTAGATCACGGAGGGTCGTGGGTTCAAATCCCATCTGGGACTCGGATTTTTTTCCGAGTCCTCCTCAAAATTAATATCATGTTGTTGTTGTTTCATCTTTAATATGGACCAAATTACGTGCAAAAACTGTAACAAAAGCAGCTGAATGCAAGTTAATAAAATTCTTCTTAGTCGCGATCGCCCAGAGCAATTCCCCTCTTTTTTTGTAGGCAGTTTTCAATGGAATCAAACCACTATGAGATGAATCCGGGTTTCCAATGCTTATTCTTTTCTTTAAAAAATAGCTAATTGTGTGGATAGCATGCTATTTCACTGTTTATATGATGCTTAAAACTTCGCTTCAAAATATTTCGAAAACGCTCTCATAGAATTTGTTCAAACTTCGCCATAATTGAGGCAATTATGGCAGGTACAAACTCCCTTAAGCGAATTCTTAAAAAACTCATGGTACAGAGAAACACAAAGATAAATGAAAAACGTAATGGCGTCGTTACGTTGCCATGGCGACTCCAATTGCAATAAAACCCAAATCATAAGAAATTTTCATCTTTATATAATACAGTTGTGGAAACCTTTTTTCCATATCTTTACTCATGGCGACGTAATTAATGCTCAAACTTGGGAGGTATCCCTCCAAAAAAATCCAGTCGAGCCACCTTAAGTAGAATAAAATTCACAAATTAAAAATTAAAATCACTCTCCTTGCTTAATAAGATGGTTACGGATTGTCGACTTAAAAATGTCATCGTCATCAAAGTTTACTATATTACCGGGTAACTTGTTCCAGAGTTTAATAGACCATGGGAAGAAGCTATTTGCATGCCGATCACAACTGGAGCGAGGTCTTACAAATAACATAGAATTGCCATCTCTTGAGGTGTGGGAAAAAGGAGTTAGAATACAAATCTCTCTCAAATCACTGGTTTATTGTCCCTTTTGCAGTCAGAAGACTGAATTGTAGGATACTTTACAAGCTGTGATGTATACATGTACACTAATATGCTACTTATTGACAAGATTGATATTTAACACTAACAAAATTGAGAAACGTTCAGCCCTGGTGGCCATGGGGTATAATGGGTTACCTGACCGAACCTTACCTATCAATTTAATACACGAGACTGCCCGACGGTCAGAAAGAGTGGATAATGCAGCTTTGTCAAGTGCTGCGTCATACGAAATACCAGGCCAAATGATGGAAAGGGCCCTTTTTGCACGTTCTCAAGATAGCAAGCAAAATACTTAGGCAAGTCAGCAAAGGTAGCGGAGGCGTACTCTAGTACAGAGCGAATTAGCGCGCAGTAGATATGAGCAATATCAGCGATATTGTGAAATCCACAATATCAATGTCAACATTTCTGTTGACAACACGATGGAACATAGTCAATCCACAGAACTTCCGTCCACCCTCAAGGGAGGGCCATTCTAGTTTCTCCAGCACGTTGGTTACAACACCTGGCTGTCTTGAGTAATTACTTAATCAGCATGTAGCAGCAGAACGTTGAACAATGTCTAGGTGATCATGATACTTATATTTCGGAGGATAGGGATACCATGCGGAACTAGCATATTCTAGTTTAGGTCTTAATTACTAGGCTACAATAAAGTTTAAATTTACATCGTACGAAGGTGTGCCTAAAATTTCTGCTGATAACACCAAGAGTCTACTTAGTACTTGAGGACATTTGCGCAACATGATTTACCCATTTCAAGTCCTGTGAGAGTATGATGCCTAGATATGAATGGTGGTAGTCCGTATTCAATATATGACGATTAAGAATGTATGGTGTAACAATACTCTTCAGTTTTATAGAGAAAGAGATTGCATGGCATTTTCGCTATGTTAAATGATATTTGCCAGTCTGCAGGATATTTTTTCTGAAATCACCCATACCATCCTAAAAAGTCAAATGGTCGGCCCCTAAACTCCTCTCTGCTTAGTTACCAATTTGGCATTTTCAAACCTTCCATTTAAGTGAAATGCACAATATCTCACAGAACTTACTAAAGCCAGTTCCAGGCTCTCAGATAGTAAGGATGACGCGTACGATTGAAAGGTACGCGAAAATAGTTATGACACTTACTTTTGCCTTCTCAGCTCTCTCCAGGGGGGTCAGGACCAGTTTCTTGTCCTAGGATGGTAAAAATATATTTAAAAACAGATCTGCAATATTTTAAAAGCCGAAAGTTATTTAAGGTGGCCCGTTCCTATTTATGTGCGTGTTGGTTATGTTTTTGATTCGCGTTTTTCAGAATGAAAGATTCAACCGATTTCTATGATTTTTGGCATACTAAATAAATAATAATGGAACTTTAAGAAAATGTTATTTATTTTTTTGTAGGTGTAAAAACGTTTGAGATATCGGCATATATTTCAAACCGCATTTTTGCGAAAAATGTAAATAACTTCGAAAATCCCGCGACAGATTTCTCCCTAACTTCAGCAAGTAAGGCTGAGAGCTCTCTAGTTTTACATCTGCAAGTTTGAAGGCAATCGTGGCCGTAGAACTCGCTGCACAAAATGCTGGTCAAATTTAACCTTAAAATGCTACCCTAACACACTTCTGAAAGTTGCCACACGAATAGAGGTAGAGTGTCGACAGACTATCTCCTATCTGAAAGGATATTCCTACCTAAAGCTTTATTGCAAGAAACAGAGTAATCAGAAACTTACGGCGAACATAGTTAGCACCACAAGAAGAACCACTTTATGCTGAGTGCGCGCTAATATTAAAGAACTTCTATTCATCAAACTCACGTTGTATTTGTCCCCTCTCTTTTGGAAACAAATCTTAACAAAGCAAAATATAGCATCTACGAAAAACTCTCAAGAGTTTTTAACATCGCAGGTTCCCGTTCTGAAGAGAAATAAGGCCACCAACGCCAGTACTTCTAACCATCCATTTTTCAGCTGCAATGAAAACCCTTGTATTTGGTAATTTATTCAAGCTTTTTAGACTTGACATCACATTCGCATGCGAAGTTTACCACTTGGGAATAAAGATGAAGACAAATATGACAATCGTCTTATTCTTCTCATTATCCCCAACAGCAAACTGCCCGTGCAAATGTGATGGTAAGTCTTAGAAGCGTGAATAAATTATCAAATATGAAGGGTTCATTGCAGCTGAAAAATGGATGGTTAGAAGTACTGGCGTTGTTGGCCTTATTTCTCTTCAGAACGGGAACCTGCGATGTTCAAAACTCCTGAGAGTTTTTCGTAGATGCTATATTTTGCTTTGTTAAGATTTGTTTTCAAAAGAGAGGGACAAATACAAAGTAAGTTTGATGAATAGAAGTTCTTTAATATCACCGCGCACTCAGCTTAAAATTGCTAACCGTATTCGCCGTAACTTTCCGATTACTCTGTTTCTTGCAATAAAGCTTTAGGTAGGAATATCCTTTCAGATAGGAGATAGTCTGTCGGCAGTCTTCCTCTATTCGTGCTTCAACTTTCACAAATGTGTTAGCGTAGCATTTTAAGGTTAAATTTGACCAGAATTTTGTGCAGCGAGTTCCACGGTCACGATTGCCTTCAAACTTGCAGATATAAAACTAGAGAGCTCTCAGGCTTATTTGCTGAAGTTAGGGAAAAATTTGTCGTGGGATTTCGAAGTTATTCACATTTTTCGTAAAAATGCGGTTTTAAATATATGCCGATATCTCAAACGTTTTTACACCTACAAAAAAATAAATAACATTTTCTTAAATTTCCATTATTATTTATTTAGTATGCCAAAAATCATAGAAATCGGTTGAATCTTTCGTTCTGAAAAACGCGAATCAAAAACATAACCAACACGCATTTAAATAGGAACGGGCCACCTTAAGAGGAACTTCTGAAATAATTTAAGGGCCCCCCTCCTCTTGTCATTAAATTTTAAAAGCTCCCCCATCAATGTGGCTGGAATTTCATAGCCCACCTCTCCCTCCCACTCTTTGTAGGTTAATATTTGCCCTGATAACATGATGGCCACCTAAATAAATCACATTATGTGTGTACCTTGAGCTAAACAAACTAAAAAGCACTTTTTTCCCATCCAAATATCCTAATAATCAATAGAGATACAGATCCTGGACCCATGAAGAGAATCTGGCAGCCCTTCTGCCAGATCTAGTAATCATCCATAAGACACCAACTAAAGAGGAGACCAAAGCGTTACTTGTTAAGCTTAGCGAGAAAACAGCAAGCTCGGTATATACTTCATGGTAGAAAGCCACAAGTGCACCGGTAATATACACTCTGTGTAATATGTAGTATTCTGTCTTCTCCCTAATAGCTAGTGGTAGTTGAGTAATTATCGGTAGTTACTAGTATTTACTGGTAGTTACTAGTAGTTGCTGGTGGTTACTAGTAGTTGTCGGTAGTTACTAGTAGTTACTTTTAGTTATTGCTTGTTATTAGTAGTTACTGGTAGTTATTGGTAGTTACTAGTAGTTATCCGTAGTTACTATTATTTACTGTTAGTTCTTAGTAGTTGCTGGTGGTTACTAGTAGTTGTCGGTAGTTACTAGTAGTTACTTGTAGTTATCGGTAGTTACTAGTAGTTACTGGTAGTTACTAGTAGTTGTCGGTAGTTACTAGTAGTTACTGGTATTTACTGGTAGTTGTCGGTAGTTACTAACAGTTACTTGTAGTACTAGTAGTTGTCGGTAGTTACTGGCAGTTGCTAGTAGTTATCGGTAGTTACTAGTAGTTTCTGGTAGTTATTAGTAGTTGTCGGTAGTTATTAGTAGTTGTCGGTAGTTAAAAAGTAGTTACTAGTAGTTGCTGGTAGTTACCACTAGTTGTCTGTAATAACTGGTAGTTACAAGTAGTTATCAGTAGTTATTAGTAGTTTTCGGTAGTTACTGGTAGTTGCTAGTAGTTATTGGTATTTACTAGTAGTTACTTATTTATTTATTTATTTAATTTATTTATAACAACTTTATTTGTAATAATCAATACAAAAAGGCTGCCATCAGGGAGGAACTAACAGGAGGGCATTTTGTATGCGCATGCGTCAATATGGGCTGTTGAAGTGCCACAGAGGCATTTTCTGTGAATTGTTTACGTTCAGTACCAGCATTTTCAGGCTGTTTTCTGGAGCTGAATGACGTGTATTGGATGCTACGTTCCACAAACATGTTATTTAAGGTATCTAGGTATTTCTACGATGAAAGTGAGTTTATTGTAGCCTCGCTGTAGCCCTTGAGAGGACAGTCTTTCCTTTCGTAAAACAGTGCATCGAAGACAAGATGGCGGCTGAATGTTCTTACCAAATAACATTTGGCGCACATTTTTTGAGCTGGAGGAAAAGGTCAGTATGATAGTTTTTCGTTAAACAATTATCCTATAGATACTTAATTCTTCTCATTAGTATAACTCTAAAATCGAACTTAATCATTTCAGGAATACAGCGGTTAATTAAGTGTCCATTCTGCCGTGAAACTGTTTTTCACCCTTTCTCTGGCATGTTTATCTCGAAATATTGCCTTTCTCCCCAAATTAAGTTAATGATTAATGAAACTAAGAATACTTCCGCAAATGAATGGCGCTTTGATGAAGGCTGTGAAAAATCGCCTTCTCCAGTAATTTAAGCTTTCTTCTCCGGTACGTCTTCGTTAAGAAATAAAATACACGCACTTCAACTATAAATTTAAATCAATATAATGATGCCAGTAAGATTGTGGTTTGAAAATAAGAATATTCTGTCATTTAGTTATACAAAGGAAAAAAAATTACACCAATCGGTTTGAATTCAGATTTTTTCCACCTTATTTTGATGGTACACTGTTTGTTTACATTTATTATGCAAATAGATATAACATTTTGGCGTTTTAAAGAAAATCTAGCCTAACTCCCCAACCCCAAAATAGCACGAAATGAAACGTTATCAATACACCTTTTGAATAAATCCTTGCTTCTGTTGCAAAAAAATCGTATTTATTTCTAAATAATACCATTTTGTGGATACTACATTTGTTGATATGCTAATTTGTGAGATATTTCATTCACGAAGGATGTTGACTGAGACCAGCTTCTCCTCTGTAATGAACCACATTCTTGTTTAATGCATCAGTTTCTGTTTGATAATTCTTCCATGATGTACAACTGACATAAGGGGTTCATCTGGATACGGTAAAAAGCTCTCAACAGAAACATTAATAATAGACAAATTCATCCATCCATTTGTTTCATGTTTGTTGTCGCATCCCAGCTCATTTGGATCCTTTAGCAGAAGTGTTTATTTTTTGAGGAAACAGCATTATATGCACCCTTTAACAAACTTCCTATCTTACGTTTAAACAGGCTTTGAAGGTGAACAACATCGTCAGTTAGATTTATGGAGTGATGGCCATTCTCTGTTTTGAATGGATCACTACTGTCATCAAATATAAATTAATAACAAGAAATCGATTGTGGAACACAGGAGCTGTTACTCAAGAGTCGCTTCAAAATAGTAGCTTAGGAAAATCTCTGTATCTTTTAGAGTTAAAGAAAAATAAAAGTACTTTTCGTTTTTTCGAAGTATGTGAATTCGTTTTGTCTGCAACTGAGCTTATGAAATGCTAAAGTGATTATGTACTACATAATCACCTGTAATTGTTACTGTCTCAAACTCAATCCATTCTTCATTTCCTATAGAATATTTTTTATAAATTTTTCCGCGAAAACTTTCGAAAAACTGTAAAAACCCCATAGATTTCATGTTTTGTGGCATATATAAGCGCGTGTCTCTGCGATCAGTTTAACACGAGACATGGCGCTAATAAATAAACCTCGCGTAGTAATATTTTTTTCGCTTTTTGTCTTAAAACAGCTGAACATTGCTACGATGCATTTCCTCCCTGATAAGTAAAACCGCGAGTTCGGAAATCAAACCATAGAAATGCATTGCTTTGCAGTGAAAATCAGACTTATACAGGAACATGACCTTTTGGCGTTGAGTCTTGAAAGTCTTTAAAAGGCCAAGAAAACCTACTGCTGAAAAATCTAAAAGTGAAAACCCGCGTAGAAAACGTCCGATTGTAGGAAAGTACGGTATTCAAAGCACCAACGAAATGGCTTTTAAAAGGACTGTAACTTTACGCGCGAGTTTTCGATTTCCCGCCATTAGATTTAATGCGTCCACGCTATTGTCGTTCAGCGGATTCACGCATGCGCATGCAAAATGCCCTCCTTTTGGAGGAACTGAATCCTCATGTAAGATGACCCCCTAAAAATATCTACAAAGCTATTAAGGAAATATAAGTCAGATAAAAACTATTATTAAAAACTGAATCATTGGATAATGCAATTCTAGCATTTTGATTGGCTTAGCCGTTATGGTATATGAGCTATTATACCATGCTCTCCATATATGGTCGGCGTACGCGTCAGTTTAAAATTGGAAGCTAGCTGAGATTTTTTTTCGCGAAGGATGGAACGGTGCCCGAAGCAAATCGTTTTAATTCATTTCTTAGAATGCTAGAAATGCATCGAAAGAAAAAAGACAAAAACAAACAAAAAAGCCACAAGAGCTTGTTTGAAAGTTTGTCGAAAAACACATGAAAACACATGGAACTAAAGTACCTTGACCAGCTACGAAAGAAGACAAGTGTTGTTTCTTCATGATCGCGAAGCCATTCGCCGATCGAGTCACTCGCCGATAGATAACTGCGGCTTGTTTATCCGACATCAAGAATATAAATCACAAGTAACCAGCTACAAATACAGGCTATGCAGCCATTCACTAGAGCAATCGAGGCGGCAGTATAGCTTCTTTTCTCGTGCAGCAAAACCAGCTTCTGGCTTCAAACAACTTCATAACAAGCGACCGAGGTAATAGTTTTTCTCCGTTGTTCTTACTTTTGTAACTGCACCGAAAAGTCCAAATTCACAGTAATTTCGACGGCTGTCACTTAAAAATTCTTTTCCTTCACATTATCTGCCAGGTTTTTTTAGCTGTCCTGCTGTGTAAAATCCTAGAATCCTGATGAGTTTTTAAAAAATTAATGTTCATCGCTGCAATGTTTTGATTTTTCATTCATGCAGTCCAGGCGAGTCCGTTCGCGCGTTGACAGTTTTGATAGACGTGTGACATGTGAATAGCGGAAGTCCCTTGTCTTTTCCGGTTTGTTCTAGTCGGGGAGATTCATCGAGATTTTGTGGGCGTTTTTAATAAAACAATTATTCCACTCGCGCTTGTTGGATATGAGATGATTATAGCCAACTCGGCCCTACGTGCCTCGTTGGCTATCTATCATCTCATATCCAACGCGCCCTCGTGGAATAATTGTTAATTATAATGTAAGGAGAAATGTAAAAGATATCACTAAAATATATCTATTAATAATGGAGTTATTAAAATTATCTAATTACCAAATTAAATATGCAATCGCAACAATTTTATGTTCATTACGTACTAGTTAAAAAATGTTCTCTTAAGCCCTTTTTAAATTTTGACAATGAATCGGCACATATTAGAGAATCTGGTAACGAGTTCCATTTATCTATATATCTATGCCAGAAAGAGAATTTTAAAATATTAGTTCTTGAAAAAGGTTTCCAAATCTTCCTACTATTTCTTGATCTAGTGCTAGCACGAGAGAAAGATAAATAATTGTCAAGCTTAACTCTCGAGAAACCATTAATGAACTTAAATAATTGAATTATCGATAGATATTCCCTACGGGACTTAAGTTCCATCCAACCAAGGTATTGCAGACGTTCGGTATAATCAATAGGTCCACCAAGAATCCAGCGTGAGACATTTCTTTGAATTCTTTCAAGTTTGTCTGACAGGTAGGCTTGATGTGGATTCCAAACGGGACATGCGTATTCGATGATAAGACGAACCATTGTTTTGTATCCAGTTATTATTGCTTCAGAGCACCTGCCAAATGTGCGTTTAAGTAGACCCAAGATCCTGTTGGCTTTAGCAGCTATTGCAAGGACATGATGTTTCCAAGATAGATCAGATGAGAATGTTACACCCAGATGCTTGTGGGTAACTACTTGTTCCAGGGGTAAAGAGTTGATGGAATACGAACACTGTCCATTGACCTTAGATCTTGTTATTCTCATGCACTTGCATTTAGCTTCACACACCTTTAAAAGCCACTGCCTGCACCAGTTGGACATACAGAGTAAACCAGCTTGGATTGGAATTGAGACTTCATTGACGGGTGCTGAGTTGTGGAGCAAAGTATCATCTGCAAACATATCACTAGGACAAGGAATACATTCGGGGATTTCATTTACGTAGAGTAAAAACAGGAGAGGCCCAAGAATACTCCCTTGGGGAATCCCTGAAAGTACTGTAGCCCAGCTGGAGGTGGAACGGTCAATAACGACCCGCTGGCGTCTATTCGAAAGGAAGTCACACAGCCAATTGAGAATTTGTCCTTGTATACCATATTGACTGACTCTATGAATAAGACGTTTGTGAGGTACCGAATCAAAAGCCTTCGCAAAGTCTAAAAACACAACGTCAGTTGTTTTTCCATTGTCTAACGCTGAGGCCCAGGTATGGAACAGATGAATCAGTTGAGATGTGCATGATAATCCCGTTCTAAAACCATATTGGTGGACACTTAGTAGGTTATGCTGATCAACGAAGACTGAAATATGCTTTGCGATAAGTTTCTCCAGCACTTTAACCACAAGGCATGGTAGTTATGGTTAGTTATGGTACTGGTAGTTACTAGTATTTGCTGGTAGTTTTGGTGGTAGTTACTGGTAGTTCCCCTTAGTTACTAGTAGTTACTAGTAGTTTTCGGCTGTTACTTGTAGTTATTAGCAGTTACCAGTAGTTGTCGGTAGTTAATGGTAATTACTTGTAGCTACTAGTAGTTGTCGATAGTTACTGATAGTTACTAGTAGTTACAAGTAGTTATTGGTAGTTACTAGCAGTTGTCGGTAGTTACTGATAATTACTAGTAATTATCAGTACATATACTAGTAGTTGTCGGTAGTTACTGTTAGTTGCTAGTAGTTATTGGTATTTACTAGTAGTTGCTGGTAGTTACTAGTAGTTACTAATGGTTGGTGGTGGTTACTGGTAGTTGCCGGTAGTTACTAGTAGTTAGTGGTAATTACAGGCACTTACTGGTAGCTGTCAGTAGTTACTAGTAGTTGTCGGTAGTTAATGTTAATTACTAATAGTTCTCGGTAGTTAATAGCAGTTACTAGTAGTTGGTGGTAGTTACTGGTAGTTGTCGGTAGTTACTGGTAGTTACAAGTAGTTGTCGGTAGGTACTAGTAGTTACTGGTAGTGGTTGGTAGTTACTAGTAGTTGTCGGTAGTTGAAGAATGTTGAAAAAGATGCACATAATATAAGAAATCACTACCAATAACTACAATTAACTACCAGTAATTACTGACAACTACCAGTAACTACTAGTAAGTACTAGTAACTACCAATAACTACAAGTAACTGCCGACAACTACTAGTAACTACTTGTAACTTCCCACAACTACCAGTAACTACCGACAACTACTGGTAGCTACCCATAAGTACTAGTAACTACCGATAACTACTAATAACTACCAGTAACTACTAGTAACTACCGAGAACTACTAGTAACTACCAGTAACTACTAGTAACTACCAATAACTACAAGTAACTACTAGTAACTACCGAGAACTACTAGTAACTACCAGCAACTACTAGTAGCTACCAATAACTACAATTAACTATTAGTAACTACCGACAACTACCAGTAACTACCCGCAACTACTAGTAACCATCAGTAACTAATAATAGTTACCGATAACTACAAGTAACTACTAGTAACTACCGACAACTACTAGTAACCATCAGCAACTACTAGTAACCATAGTAACTACTAGTAACTACCAATAACTACAAGTAACTACTAGTAACTACCGACAACTACCAGTAAACACCAGCAACTACTAGTAACTACCAGTAAATACCGATAACTACTAGTAACTAGCAATAATTGTAAGCAACTACTAGTAACTACCGACAACTACCAGAAACTACCAGTAACTACTTTTAACTACGGATAACTCTAGTACTAGCAACTACCAGTAACCACTAGTAACTACCGACAACTACTAGTAACTACCGACAACTAATAGTAACTACTAGTAACTGCCAACAACTAATAGTAACTACCAGTAACTACTAGTAAAGTAGCTACCAATAACTACTAGTAACTACCGACAACTACTAGTAACCACCAGCAACTACTAGTAACTACCAGTAAATACTAGTAGCTACCGATAACTACTGGTAACTACTAGTAACTACCAACAACTACTAGTAACCACCAGCAACTACTAGTAACTCCCAGTAAATACTAGTAACTACAAGTAACTACTAGTTACTACCACGAGCTATTAGGGAGAAGACAGAATACTATATATTACACAAAGTGTATACTACCGGTGCACTTGTGGCTTTCCACCATGAATTATATACCGCAATCTTACAACTACGCCTTGACGCCACAAACATCGACCAATTATCGCATCACAAGTAACTGGGTTTGACTGTTTAACTGTGACAATAGACGGATCGAAACGCACCAATCACTGATTACGAGTCTTCATAGCCAATAACATCACGGCTTAACTGACAGACGACCAATAACATCGCGACATAATTGACCAATCAGATCAATAACCAGAGCATAATACCATCAACTGACGTGATACAACTCACTTTGACTCTGAAGATGACTACCGCACAGGTTGTCGAAACGTCAGTCACTATCAACAACAACAGTCCTATTCAGGACTACGTTCACCCGGACGATCAAACTCAACCTTTTGGGTTTGATCCGTTGATAAAGATCTTAGCTTTGAAACACACATAGATGAATTATGTAAGAAGCTGTCAAAACGACTTGGGCTTTTGAGGCATAGTAGTCCTTATCTCAAGCAAAGGCACAAGTTAATTTTCTATCTCGCTGTTATAAAGCCAGTTATGTTGTACCTCAGTCCAATCTGGTCATCTTGCAGTAAGGAATTGCAAGAAAGAGTCTTGCGAATGTAGAAGAAAGCTGCAAACATTATATTGGACGCCGAAAGAACAACACGCACATTAACTACGTTTAATAAAAAGGTGTTAATCTTAAGCAACATTGTCGTGAATCATTAGAGTTTTTCACATCGACATTGTCGTGAGTCATTAGAGTTGTTCACATCGACATATACTGATTAAACTTAGAGACACGCTGAGTAGTCTGTGAGACCCTTTGAGCTTAAGTTAGAGCAACTCTTAATAATCCTAGTGAGCCGCTCAGGGCTTGAGTAAGAGACATATTGGAACGTGGCCGCAACTCTGACGAATGAGAAGGATACGAAATGTTTATGGAGAAAATAGCTGTTATGTTATGCATGGTCTGGCTACCTGTTTGCTGCAAGGGGACCAACCAGTAGCCTAAGCATCAAGATCACTGAACAGTGCCGAGCGAAATTATGCTCAAATAGAAAAGGAAATGTTGGCTGCTGTCTTTGGCACCG
>CALNXK010000299.1:307500-345000 GCA_942486035.1 Porites lobata
CATTCTAAGAAAACTTTAAGAAAAAATGTCCCGAAAAGCGCTCAAAAATATAAACGAAATGTGCTCATGCCCCTTGCGCTTTATACTCCTTAAATCGAATTAATTCATATGGCCGCCGTATCGGTTAAAATTTCTATTGTATTTCGATTAATGTTTCAAATGTTAAAACATACCTATATCTATTTAGTGCAAACTGTTTCAGGAAAGCGATCGCTAGCTGGGAAGATTCTCCTTTGCCCTCATGTTAGAGACATGCCCCACAATGTGCACCTGTCACTAAACGCAGAGTTCTCAGTAGAGACGGTATAACCTGTCGAATTCGCCCACAGTGAGCAAACCTTATTGATTTAAGTATTTTCATGTACGATTTCAGGTTTGAGTTGTTTTAGTGTAAACACCAGTCAATTCCTTACAGAGAGCTTACCAGAGTTACATAGGTTTTCTGTTAAAATCTTCTTGCAAATCCGGTAGTTTTGTTCCTCGATAGTAGACTTCAACTTGATATTCTCCAAGTTGAGTCTCTTCTTCATATCCTCGGTTACAAGATACTTCTTAGCAATGCTGTTTAGGTGGCCTGACTGAAAGTCCGTCCACAGACTTTCAAGGCTCTCCAGGGCGGGGCACCGAAACGTTATTTCTAGAGATCCTAGACCCACAGATTCCAAGGCCAAGTTGTGCGTCTTCTTTATGTGTTCAATTAATCCAGACACTCCTTCTGTAGTTGAAATGTTGCGATACTGGACGTACACTTGTATTTGTCGTGCCAGAGTTTCATGGACTATTTTGCTCTGTTCATCAGTCAGTTCTACAAAGCAATGCTTTGTAATAATGTCTGAAAACAAAGAAAATGTCCCTGATTTTAGTATACATAGTTTGAGTGTGCAAAATCTGCTCCCCAGATTTGTAGAATTCGCCAGCACAAAGTCAAATCTGTTATTAAATCTGAGTTATCAGTTACAGTGAGTAAAGAATTACACCTCTTCAGTGTGAAAGGTAACAAGTACTAAAGGAAAAAGCGCTTTTGAGTGGTGAAGAATCATTGCATGCTTTGGTTCGTACCTGGATTACTCGAAGATCCCGAGATTTTACGCTTACGGATAATTTGCGACTCATTATTAGAAGATTTTTCAGTTTGATCTCCTGCTGCAGAAGTAGCTTTCTTTTCCGAGCTTCTTGTTTCTATGGAGTTCGTTGGTTTATTGGCCATTTCAGTAGAAGGCCCTGTGAAAGCAAGGGTAGGTCACAATTATATTCATGTAAACTTGTTAAAGGGAAAAAGACAAATCTTTCATTTCCAATAAAATGCCTAAGTAGACAAGGTGTATTGTATGGCCATTCACGGTCTTCGATGAACAGTTATGGCTTAGGCAGTGGTACAACCCAGGGGAACGCGCCAACTGAGCAAACCTTAAAGGGCTATATGTTAAGGCGTAAAAAGTATTTTCATTGATCAGAGGTTAAAACTAACGCGACTATTGCCAACTAACACCCGGAGAATAGTACATTGACAGACAATTATTATTCCCTCCTTGGTTCTCTTTCAGTGAATCACTCGGATAATAAAACATATATAATTAATCAACTTAATTCTACGTGTTATCTTTTAACTGTTCGTTAAATTCGTACCATTGACCATTTCCCACATTCTCTCCACAAGGGTCTCACATTGCTCCTTCCACCTGTAGATCTCCCCATAACATGCTTTCAGTGATTTTATCTCCTGAAGCCTCATTCGATGCCTGATACGAACAGCTTCTATAGCTTTTGCCCATTTTGCAGGATCATCTGAATAAACGATGCATGTATGACCATGAGGAACATTTTCTAATGCTTTGGCAAATCCTGACTTACTAGCCACAAGAATGGGTAAACCTGCAGACAAAGCTTCAAGTGCAACAAGGCCAAATCCCTCTGATTTTGATGGCATGATGGCAAGGTCAGCTTCGCACAACAAATCTTTCAGTCTGTCTCTACTTTGTATAAATTTTCTAACAGTCAACTGTGCTTCTGCAATACCACGCTGTAGAAGTTTTTCTCTAACTTCTTCTTGCTTTCCTTCAGGTGCTCCGACAAAAATTAGATGGTAAGGTTTGTTTTTTAACCGCTGATCAGTGAATGCTTGAGCAGCAATGTTGTATCCCTTGAGTTCAAAGTCCTCATCATCCCCACGACCAAATAACAGTACTTTAAACTCAGCATGCTCATTATGGGTTTGCATTAAATCCCCAAACTCCCTTTGAAAAAGGCCTGGAGTAATTGGTAAAACTTCTTGATAAGTCTTACATCGCTGTAAATATGAAGTGTAGGCTTCGTTAAGTCTGGGTCCCACAGGCACGACAAGATCAGCAAGTTTGCAAAGTTCAACTTCTGATTCGTGTTTTGTTTCTCCTTTTGAAATGGGGTCACTGTAGCATTTGTATCTGCTAAGGTCCTCTGGAGCAGTATGCACCACTTGTACCCACTTACAATTTGGAAATTGAGCAGAGTCTCTAATGAATTGTACCTGCCGACCAAGTTTTACACCATGGCCAACAACAATGTCCATGAAGTGGCCCTGGGGTGGGATGCTCAACCAATCAAGACGATCATATGCTGGACGCTTTTTTGCCTCAACAATGGTGATTCCATAGCCATCAGCTTCTCTTATTTCTTCACTGCTGCAAGCTTTTTCTGGACATAATAGAGATACAATTACTCCTGGCTGCTCTGAAAGGTGAATAGCAACCTCTCTGTTTATGGTTGACAACCCACCAGCAGATGAACCCCACTCATCACCAAGAAGAGTAACGTTCAAGGTTCTGCAGGTAGCAGATAACGCACTCTGTCCAGTTGCTTGCTGTAATATGGTTTCATCTCCGGTTTTAGAAGAGCTAGTCTGGAGGAAAGAATGAAAATAATGAAAACGACAAGCCACTTGAAAATGCTGGAGAGTTTGTTATTGTTTGCTGTCAGGAGACCCATAAAAAAGCGGCCTTGGTGAGTTTTAAGGTTTCAAATTGTCTTCAGAAATAAACAAACGGACAGTAACAGTTACTACACAAATCACGTGTTAATTCCTGTTTTAATCGTTTCAAAAGGCATAATTTAGAACTGCATATTTTGTTTTTAAATTGCTGTGGTAAATTCTGTTTCGCAAACAACGTCTACTTGTCTTGTAAGCCTTTCACTATCCAAGAGGAAGCGCCGCATAGCAGAACTGTTCTTTGTCTTAAATTAAGATCACACATCAACATCCAGAGCAATATTTTGCCAAAGTAAAGACCCAGCGAAAACTATGGGTTATTTCTATAACCCTGAAATAATTTTGGGAGAAAAATTTGCCACAAATTTACATGCTAAGTTTTGCTGAAAATGAAAGCTAACAAATCAAGTGAAGCATTACAACAAAAGGTATAATGCATGCTTCCTTTATTTCATTCACGTTGAAAGTAAGAAAATAATTAAACAGGTATGCCTTTTAAAACAAAAAAACAAACTCTGTGCCTGTGTGCGTAAAACTCTGTGCCTCTGTGCGTGAAAAGCTTGGAAGAGTTTTTTGTTTCAATCCAGGAACCTTCAATGATCAATAAATTCACCGAAGAAAGATACTTCGTATAATTGTCGCTATTGTCTTGTTTTTGTACCCCATCAATCTGCCCCTTACTATGAAAGATTGGTGTCTTCAGTCAAAGCTTTGGATGGATTGAGGCTTTTTATAAAACAAGTGAAAACAGAAAACCTCGTGAGAAGTCGGACAGTTGACGTTCCATGTTTCTTTCTCGTTTTGGAGTTGGCGAGAAGATGCAGCCATGGCTCAGTGGTGACGGAAAATGCAGATCCTCCGTGATGTACCGCTATGTTGTCCCTATAACTGTGAAAAATTGAAGATGAAACTCATATTTTACGCAATATATCAAACATGAGATGCAGTGTTCCATCACCAGATGAAACACCAAGAAGAGAGTTGAAAATACGACGCGCAGTGGAGTATTTTTGACGAACTTCGAGGTGTTTCATCTGGTGATGAAACACTGTGTCGAATGTTTGATATTTCTTCTCAAACAAAATCATTTTTGAAGGAGAAATTAAGGATGCAAATACTAAGCAGTGTTTCATCCGATTTCCAAACACTCATTAAACATTAATTTCCTTTGTATTTTCTTAATGAATTATTAATGAGTTTGAGAATATATTATCCAAGCTATTCTTCTATAAGACATATGGTTTTTACTAACAGAGAAACTAACATCCTAACATCCCGTTTCCACGACTGTTATGAAAAGAAACTGTATTATCACATCTAATGAACCCAACTGGCTATTTTGTAAGCATTAAGATTAATTTTATCCCATCATACCCTGGACTGAGAGACAAACTTCTTTCCAGAGTACATACTCCCACTGTATGTCTGAATATTTTAAAGTAAGCAATGATTTTTTTAATTTTTAATTTTGTTTCTCTACTTTAAATTAACGAATCAAGAATTAGTTATCAATAGCATTTGCAGCAATGTACATGATACTCTTGCAGCACTGTAATACTCAGATCTGTTGGAGAACATAAAACTTTGCTTCTTTCAACTGAGTTGGAAATAGCCAATTTCCGAGAAACACACCCAGCTTGTGGTCAGAGCTGGAATCCTTGGATTGCGAGTCCGACGAGCTGAATATATATACTCAGCCACACTTCCTCCTCATGGCACCATACCGGAACTACAACAACAGTAAATCGTTGAATGAAAAGTGTTCATTGATTCCGTGAGTATTTAGACCGCCATAGGTTTTGCATGCACTTTTGCAGAAGTCTACATAGGCGTATTACAAGCGGAAACTAAGCTTCCGTTTCCGCAAACCTCTTATACGAAATGTGTATCAAAACCAGAAGGGTAACATTTCAAGCCTCCTAATCATTCTACGAATATCAAATGGGAAACAAATGCAAGAGCTGGTGTCGCATTACAACCTTTAGGCTTTTATATAATTAACAATTGACAACAAAGTAATTGAAGCTAAAAAATTCAACTTGGACTGATGTAAGTCAAGAAAATTGATCTTTACGCACGGTGGATTGGAGAACCGATTAACTTTTAATTTCCTTTATTTTTCTTTCAAATGGATCACCATGCATAGAAGCATGATTTGTAACAATGGAATAAATGCTTGATATATTGAATGACAGCCAGCTACCAGAAAGTTGACCTATGAAATCTTTTAAAACTAGACATAGGTATATATTAATTTTATTCGCACTAATGCACACGCATTTAGATGCCGGTACACATCAACCGTGTATAAATAATGATTAAATATTAAAGAACAAAACGAGGCTGCCAAATCCGTTATTTATTACTGAATCTACAAGTATTAGATGTAAAATATGTAATGTGTTAGGAATCAACCAACTTCAACCGTCGTGGAAGTAGTAGACGCTAAAACTTTCACAAACGAAATGGCAGACAAGACAGGCAAGTTCTGCATTGCTGAGCACGGCCTGGTGGGCCTTCGTAATCCCTTTCACGATAGTGCTAAAACGACCGCCAGTTTGCGTAAAAGCGACTTGTATTTTTATAGAAACAACTCAAGCTGCAAGTTTGAAATGAAACGACCTGAATCCCACACCTTAATGTTGTCAATGCTTTATACAAAAATAACTTGAGGAACCCTACTTGAATCTATACAAGAACGGAAGTTAATATCTCGAATTTCTTTGCGTAAAGTAGCACCGTTATTCGGCGTTCAGTGCTACATTTACCTCAAAGAATAAGGCTTGTAAGCATCCGAATCTAGGTAATCACTATTAGTATTTATGATTGCAGTAGGAGCAATCGATCATCCAACTAATGCCTGCTCAGATGCAAATTTGCGAAGGGTTATTTGTTAGGTGTGATAAACAACCTTAATTTTCTTACCTTGACGCCTTGCAAAGTCCACCTATTATCCCTTTCTTCCGGTTATATCTTATTAGATCTGACTTTAGGGATTTATCTTGCTGAGTCGGCCAACTAACAAGATCTAACTAAACCGACGCCGCCATTTTTAACGCTAAATCAGCCAAGCGGAATCAGATTTACGTATTTCTTGCAGAATTCATAGTGACCGTATCAGGGCGCATAAAACAAACTCACTTCCGCTGACTTCAAACCGGGAGTTTAAGTACCCCTGTGTAGCCGCGGGACTCTTTTTGGGTAGTGCTCGGCACTGCCGGTCCTTTTCTAGCAATTTGGAAACTTCTTTTTTGTTTTAGAGCGGCCAATTCCAAAATTAAAACACTGAATATCAATTTCCGTGGCCGCCCAATGACTTTCTTTCTGCTTATCGATCTTTACTCTGCCCGTTACTTTTTTCTGCTGGTACAATCCAATAAAGCGAAGAACCTGAAATATTCACTTCATCTAAATTTTTTAGTACACATACCCTTGAATTATACGAAAAATCGTACATACGCGCGAGTTCTAGTGTTAATTTTTCCCTTAAAAAGCATATCGCCGTCAATTCTGACAATCGTAGCCCTTTTGTTACGTCATCAGGTAACTCGTATTAGACCTGGACGTAATTAAGTCAACGTCACTCCCACCAGCAATAATTTAAACTAAAACATGACTCCGTTTTACTGAATTTGAGTTAACAATATCATTGTCACACAATGCTCAACCTGTGTGCAGTTACAAAATTTTGCATTCGGACAATGACGGACAAAAGTGTTGAGACATTTCCACGAAATGGAACCCTTTTTGCATAGTAGACATCTCTATCCCCCCAACCGCTTCCCCCGAAAATCCGAAATCAGTGTTGTAAATTAAACTACAACGTACTTGTTGTGGTTCAATTTTATTCTTGGTTTAAATTATTTCCCTTTGGTTCTCACTTGTTATCATCCATTAACAGTTCCCATAACAAAATTTCAACCAGGGAAAAAATTGAACCGCAACATCTACTTAAACTACACTGTAGTTAATTAATTTGTGACAGTACTGACCTTGAATCCCTGATTGAACGTTTTGCATCTTTTTCAGTCTTCCACTGATCTTGATATGAAGAAAAAACAAAACTAAACACTCTCAGTTGCCGTTCTGTGGTCTTTAGAACTTGTTATCTCAGCTGTGCCACCATATCATCACGTTTGGCTTAAAGCAGCTTGGAATTAAGCCGCTCACACTGCGAAGATAAGACTGAGATGTAAGACTACAGCACTTGAACTGTTCCTGGGAGAGTCTTCAATGAAAGAGTGGATGGTTTTTCCTTACTTTTTTTGCTACTTTCGTTTTGCAAATTAATTCTGAAATACTCCAGGGAGTCTAAAAGTAGTTTTAACATTGATGAAGGCAATGCCCTACACTTCAGCACCTGACAGAATAGCCGGTTACTTTCAAATAACATCTGCTGAAGAGATTCTTGAGTTTGAGATTTTATAGTAGAGTTCAACAAAACAGCTGCCTTGCAGACTAAACACACACAACAACAAACTTGTGAAAGTATTTGTAGTTTAAAATGTCCATTTTTGCAATGGTTTTCACTTCCTGCAATTTTCAACAATTTATCAAACACAGCCAAAGCTTCTGTTGAGTTTCCAGCCTTATTACAAATCCTGCCATAATGAAATCCAAGTTCAGCTAAGGGTACTGTAAATTCTCTTCCATTTACAATCAGTTGTCCTTGCTTGTTCGTAAGTGCACTAAAAATGGTTTCAAAGAAGCTTGCTAAGGATTTAAAATCAACATTCTTTGGCCCACAATCCACTTGATACTTAAGAGTGGCTGGCTTCTACATGTAATTTTAAAGGCCATAACCCTGGATGACATTGTAACAAAACAGCTGGTTGAATGTCCCTTTTCCTTTACCACAAGTTACACTCTGTGATCAAGCAAGAGCATGTTTGAGTTTAATATATTTTTGCTATTCTAAAGTCATTTACATGTACATAAATGTAAGACAAAATGCCACATACTAAACCAAAACACACATAAAAAAATAAAGCAGTAGACTCACTTCTCCTTCTCAAGATCTTTGTCTCCAAGGTCATGCAGTGCCACACCAAACTCAAGCATCACTGAACCATAATGAAACTCATCATCTTGGATAATGTACAACTCCATAAGCTGTTTGATGACCGACATTTGCTCCATAGTGGTGTTGTAACTATAAATAAGAGAAAATATAGACCACTGTATGGTGTACAATACTGGGCAGAGTTGTTCAAAACAGAATTGGGATAAAGTATAACCCAGGATCATCTTCGTTAGAGTCAACAACAGTCCTATTATATTCAGGACAACACTCACCCCGAAAATCATATTTTAGCTACTTATGAAGTGACTGCTGGGTTCAAATGAACCCCCCAAAATGACAGTTGAATACACATGTATAAAAATAAGGACAAAACATTTTTGTGAGACTGAGTACAGTGTATAAAATAAAAAGAGAGATTTTTATGAAACCTCATCACCAGCACAGGGCTGTAGCTAAAACTTCACATTGTTGGGTATATCTACAGTTATGTAATTAGTAGGAGGGGAATTGCACAGCTAGGAAGTTTCTTTGGTTCTACATAATGTATTTTCCTTTTGTTTCCTATGAGAGTAGCAGGGGCTCACGCTCACAGTCGCCAGCGGAAATCAGTGGACATGTTTCTTAGTGACAGTTCTGACAGCAATACATGCACATGTACACTGTACTTTCACATGACCTTGCAGTGCGACTGGGAAAACGATGAAGAATTATCTCAAGAATGTCTATTGTGTTATGACTAATCACAGCAAAGTTCAGGACACGCGAACTGGCCACAAAACCGAAAACTAACTAACGTTCTTGCTTGCTGTTTAGTTTACTCACACCTGATTGGCTTTTCTCTTGCAAGACAATAGCATTCCAGAAATATTTCTCGTGTTAACAGTTTTCCCGGTTTGACTGTAATATTTCTTTCCAGGATCTGGTTCATACACGCTTGTATGCTAATGAAAGAGCTAAATGGACAATTAAAAAGTAACTCTTTCCCTGTTTCTGCAACAGGTCCAGAAACCTTGTGATGTCTGTCTTTTTGGGAACTTACTTCTTTGCCTTGTAAGAAGCAAGCTCTTCCTGAAGAACTAAACAAAGCTGACTGCTGTCAATATCTTCATCATCTTTCTGTTCTGCTAAAACACTGCACAGGGTTCTACAGTAAACAAAGAAAAATAGAAAGACAGGTAAGACATGACATAATGTATTGGACTAAAAGAATCTCAAACGTTTTAGAAAACAGCACCTCACTGAAGGATTCATGCAGTTGTAATAAAAATATGACATCTTCATGTATTCTCAGCCAGTGGTGAGTGTGTAGTTTTTTATATCAAAATTAATTTTCTAATGAAAATTCATGACAAACCTTGATCTTTCAGCTTGTTTCTTTTCATCTTGCATACTTTTCACCAGTTCATGTTTCACTGTGGTCCATTGTTTGATCTGTTGCCTTAAGACATTTGCATCAGAACCAGTTTGAAGTGTTATAAGAACCTGAGTGGTAGCTGTTGTCAGTGCACCAGCCATCTGTTTGGCTCTTCGCTGACAGTCAGTCAGCAGTGCAAATTTTGTTAGGAGCTTCACCTAATTTAAGAAATCAGTTATATTATTAATGATGGCATGACAGGACAGATTACTGTAAGACCCATCTGGTGGGTCAACATCACAAGTGTTTGCTTCCATTTCTCAGGAAAAAAGAAAATCACTGATGTGGCATTTTATGCACAGTGCAAAAAAAATGAATCACAAGTATTTAATCAGGGGTTTCAATAATAATTTAAGTAGCCAGCATGTTTGAATAGAGTAACCGACTGTATTAACAAGGGTTCGTTAGTCCCTTTCTTCAAGGGGGGGCCTGGGGCTGGAATTTCAAAGCCCTAAAATGCGATTTCCAGTGTTCCGGGGACTAAATTGAGAACACAAGAGAGTGCTTTTCAATCAAAAAAATAAAGTTTTCATTCAGGTTTCACAGCCACACAATCCATTCTATTTATTTTATTTTATTATATTTTATTAGCTTTGCCCTGAAGAATAAAAAAAAAAACCCAGAAGATATGCAAACACTAGTAACAAGAACGTAACAATACACCAACAATAACTTATAGGGACACCGCAACAGCAAAAGCCAATTACTGCGGACCCAAAAAAGATATAAAAGTAGCAATTTAAATCACATGCAGCAGCTAATTTCTTGGTCTAAAAACCTGGCTGTGTCACATTTCAAGCAAAATTAATACTTTTGAAGTTCCTTGGAGAGTCCGGGTCATAGTTTATTGCTAGAACCCGCGGGTAATAACTGTAAAGAACAGATTTAAAGTTCTCAAAAGTAACATTATCCAGTTCAAGTCTAGTAATAAGCAGGTTCCAGATTCTAGTGGTTCTAATGAAAAAATATTTCTGAAAGGTAGAAGTCCTGCATTTTTTAGGCACAAAAGATTGAGAGCTCGTTGCGGATATACGGGTCCTTCGCGTGCATTTGCGCATGAAGGGAACAACAGACGGATCTAAGTGGATCATATTATGCGTAGCCTTGTAAAAGTATACTAGATCTAGTAACTCGTGCCAGTAGCACACAGGAAGTAGGTTTACAGGCATTAGTCTTTCTTTGTAAGAGATAATTATTTGTTAAAAAAGGCAAGCAAAGAATGAATTTGGTGGCACGTCTTTGGATACTTTCGAGTTTAGAAATCATAGTTCAATGCCTTGGGGCACCCAGATCTGGGTTACGTAGCCAAGATGAGTGCGAACTCGCCCAAGGTATAATGTGTGCCTTACGGAAGTACTGTGAATAAACCTAGAGTTCCTCCTAACGAAAACTAACAACTTGTTTGGGCGTGCAGCTTGGTGAGAGACTTGGGCGTGCCAAGTCAAGTCACAGTCCAAGGAGATGCCAAGGTCACGCTCTACCTCACAGGACTTGATGGTACTGCCATTAACCTTGTAGCTCGTACAGATGGGCTTGCGCTTTCTCGTGAAGGTCTGTAGCTTGCATTTCTTATCATTGAAGGCTAGGCCGGAGGCAACAGACCATGAGGACAGATTATCCAGATCTTGTTGGAGAGCGGCGCCATCATCCTCAGACATAACTACCTTGTATACTTTAGTGTCATCTGCAAACATTGCCACTTTGCTATTGAGGATAGAATCTGGAAGGTTGTTCACACGTAAAAAGAAGAGAGCAGGTTCGAGTATTGAACCCTGTGGGACTCCAGAGGTGACAGGTAGGTCACGTGATATCGCGCTTAGTACGGTGACACGTTGGCGCCTGCCACAGAGATACGCGTGAAACCATGTGAGCAGGTTCCCTCCGAAGCCAGCATCCCGCAGTTTTTCCATAAGGAGGTCATGTCTAACCCTATGAAAGGCTTTGGACATGTCTAAATACACACAACCTACTTGACCAGCTCTATCAACAATAGCACCGATGTTATCTAGGGTCTCCAGTAGATTGGTGACACAAGAACGTCCACTCCGAAACCCGTGCTGACAGTCCGCAATCAGATCTTCTAATCGGTCATCGATGCAGTTCAAGACACAACATTCAAGGACTTTAGAAATAATGCAAAGTAGGGAGATAGGCCTATAGTTTTCAACATGATCTTTTTCATCCTTCTTATAGACAGGCACTACATTGGCCAATTTCCACTCAGACGGTATGTAGCCTTCCCCCAGAGACCTGCTGAATAGCTTGCATAGTGATGGAGCAATAGTAGTGGCGGTTTCCTTTAGGATTCTAGCCGGGATCTCATCTGGACCAGTGGCTTTGTTTGCGTCTAGTGATTTGAGGACAGCCTCAACTTCGCCGACGTGCAACACACTATCGCTAAAGGGGGGTTCTGCGTCAGGGAATTTCCCTGCGCCGTTATCTACTTTGTCCTCTTGAGGAACAGAGAACACTGAAGTGAAATAGTTATTAAAAATGTCTGCGATTTCTTCTGGGGTGTCAGCGGTTGCACGTAGGTTACCAGTTGCCATGGAGACACTTTGTGGTACAAACAATGAACAAATATGTCATTATTCAAAATTAAGTACATTTGCACATAAACAAATTCTGCATAAACCTACAAAGAAACTTGGAAAAATTTGACTGAAATACAGCTTTTGTGTAACCAGAAGCGCTTCTGATGTAATGAAAGAATAACATATCAGTGGACCTTGAAAGCACATCATGTAATTAACTTACGTTTTAATTCAGATTTAATGATATATTTTTTTGTTTCTGACATTTTTAAAACTAATTGCTTCTTTTTCGGAGAAAAAGGTAGCGGACTGCTCTGAGCAAAGTAGCCGATGCGTTTCGTCAGTCGTTGGTGTTTATTGAAACCCCTGTTTAATACCCAATATTAAAACAATGATTGATGAGCACTAGTATTATAAGGATAAATTTGGTAATAATCACTATTGGCACTTATCAAAATGGTACATTATTTACCTTGTGGCACAAAATTTTTGCGGGTTCTAATTTTTGCGATTTTTCCAGCACACATTTTTCCTGCAAGAAATTTCTCCACAGTAAATATTTTTCAACTTAAATTCTTCCAGTTGATCATCAGAACAATCAATCATCCCAGATGTTACTGTAATCGAATGACAAAGAAAAGTAACCTGTTATACTGGTTTTACATACAGTGTAGGGTACACAAACTGTAGCATTGTTTGTTCCCGCAAAACACAAAAGTCGCAAACTCCCGCAAACATTTCATGCCGGACAGTATGTTAGAAAAATTACGAGGGTTATTAGGCCATATTACCTCCACAATCCTTGTAAGAATTTCCTCATCATTCTTCCCAGCAAAGCACCATACTCTCAGCTCTTCACAAGCAATAGCCAACAGAGGAACTCCTTCAGTAAAGCAATCTCTCTGATATGACACACAACCCAAATTGTACACATTGCAGCCTAGCCAGCGGAGCTCGTTTGGAGACAATGGGATGTCTGGATCATCAAGGGCAGAATGAATTACAGAGTTTGCTTGTTCCACTACTGGAATACAGTCCTCAAAGATCTGACATCTGCATAGTGTAAATAAAGAATGTGTTAGCATTAACAGTACAGTAAACTCTCTCAAGATTGATACCATGAAATGTTCGACTCTGTAGTTCTTTGTAAGGGTCCACCAACAGCTGTACATTCATTCATTCGCCTATTCTTTATAGATATTCTTACCAGATTTCTCTCAGTCTCTTTGGACGTTCCCAGCCCCAGACTGCTTACAGTACATCTTCCCCAAAATGCTATCTTGTGAGAGATATTGCCTACAGTGTATATCCCCATTTGTGTGCAGCACAAAAAAGACAAATTCTAGAGATGTTTGTAATTTTGTTTCAAGAATCGTTGGGCTGATTGGCAAGAGTTGAGGATACTGGATATGCAATAAAAGTTTGAGCAGTGTTACATGTATAATGTTATGGTTCAAATTTATCCTTGGTTTAAATTTTATTTCCCAGGGTGCAAAGAAAGCCATTTTTACAGCTTGTTATTTGGGCAAGCTCAAGCTAGCATTTATTAGCCCAAACGTCATTTCAACTAGCCCCTCAATTTTTTTGATGAGCAGAATTGATTTCACAGTTCTTCTGTAAGTTGAATTCCTCAACATACTTCACTTGCCCATCGGGCAAGTTAAGAACAGAATTCACTAGCCCGGTGCCAAAATCCACTAGCCGCGGGCTATCAGATGCTACTTTCTTTGCACACTGTTTCCCTTTGTTTTTCACTCATTTTCATCTATTAATATGCCCCAAAACAAAGAGAAATAAAAGCACAACATAATCCTTTCCTTAATTAAACTACAGTGTGTACACTGTAGTTAACTGTTTTAAAGTTTTGCGATACCTGTACTACTGACCTTGAATCCCTGATTGAACTTTTTGCATCTTTTTCATTCTTCAACTGATCTTGATATGAAGAAATAACAAAACTAAATACCGTCATTTGCCGTTCTGTGGTCTTTAGAACCTGTTGTTTTAGCTGGGCCACGACATCGTCATGTTTGGATTTAAGCAGCTCTGATTTAAGCCGCTCACACTGCAAAGATAAGACTGAGATGTACGACTGCAGCACTTGTACTGTTGCTTGGAGAGTCTTCAATGAAAGAGTGGGTGATTTTTCTTTACTCTTTTTGCTACTTTCATTTTGCAAATTAATTCTGAAGTACTCCAGGGAGTCTGAAAGTAATTTTAACATTGGTGAAGGTAATGTGCTACACCTCAGGATCTGGGAGATTAGCCGGTTACTTTCGAATAACATCTGCTGAAGAGATTCTTGAGTTTGAGATTTTATAGTAGAGTTCAACAAAATAGCTGCCTTGCAGACTAACCACACACAGCAACAAACTTGTGAAGGTATTTGTAGTTTAAAATGTCCATTTTTGCAATGGTTTTAATTTCCTGCAGTTTTCAACAGTTTATCAAACACAGCCAAAGCTTCTGTTGAGTTTCCAGCCTTATTACAAATTCTGCCATAATGAAATCCAAGTTCAGCCAAGAGAACTGTAAATTCTCATCCATTTGCAATCAGTTGTTCTTGCTTGTTCATGAGTGCACTAAAAATGGTTTTAAAGAAGCTTGCTAAGGTTTTAAAATCAACATTCTTGAGCCCACAATCCACTTGAAATTTTGTCCCACATTTCAGAGTTCTATCTACCAAGGATTTTAGTGAAGAATGTACATTTGCTTCTGCTTGAAAAAGTAATGAGAGCTCCATTCTAACACAATACACAAGTGAGATGGTCTTTCCCCTGGAGGTACTTTTGCTTCCTCAAGCTTCCCTGCTCCTTGAGGTAACAAATCAGATGAACGTAAACAAAGTGATCCAATTTCCTTGTCCATCTTTTCACTGTCGTAGCTCTTCCATGCCTTAAGAAGCTGGATGAATTTATATAGGTCATTAGCATGATCCACAGCCCTTTCAAACTGTGCCTTGGCAATGAGCTGAGCAACAATGAGGTAAGTGTTTTAGCAAGCTGATCTACTGAAGGAATAAACTTCAGGTAGTTTCCATGACGGAGTGATAAAGTGTTGTTGAGAACTGTCCCCACTGAAATATGAACAGAACAATTTGCAAGTTACATGTAACTTTATAGCCCTTTATTAATCTCACACTTAAAGCAAATGTGGTTTGCTTATCGGAAAACTTATATTTGACCCATATTTAAGCCTTACTGGCTCTGGATTATCAGATAGCACTTTGCTGTGCCCTGCTTACACCATGTTGAAAATGCTATTTCCTTCCACTGTGAAATGTGTTGTATCTACCTGGGAGTCCCAGACCATAAGTAGGTTGTAAAGTTTTATTCTTCAGCGAAATTTTCGTTTTACCTTTTTGCAGATGACACAAATTTGTTGTATGCCGACAAAAATCTTAAATCTCTTGAAAAAATGGTCAATAACGAACTGCTCAGAGTCTCGGACTGGCTCAATGCAAATAAGCTAACATTAAATGCTAAAAAATCAAACTTTGTTATCTTTTGTCCTCACTAACGTAAGATGGACCATTCGGTCAATATTCCAATTATTGTTGATAATAGTAATCACATTCTTACTTCCCTTGAGTGTAAGGATCATGTAAAATATCTAGGTGTCTTACTGGATAGTCATTTGAGCTGGAAATACCACATTGACAATGTAGCTCTAAAAATAAGTAGAATTTCATTAGTAAGGTTTTGAAGCTGGTCCCATTTTAAGAGTAAGCATTAAGCTTATTTTTAGGAACTCAGAAAAGACCTTACTCCCAAACAGCAACTAAAGATGTTCACATGCTTCATCTTACCTAGTTTCAAGGCATCTGTGACCTCAATAAGGTCATTTCCCTTGGCTTTCACATTTTTCAAGGTCTCTATAGCACACCTTAGGAACTTCGTACAAAAAACGGCGTACTTTGATACAGTTTCTTCTGTGGCTTTGCCTCCTGCTTGGCAGCCATTTTTGTTCTTTAGCGGACATTGCAGTGGAGCAAGATAATTCTGCAAGTTCCACCAAACAATATTAAAAACAACATATCAAGGGTTAAGGCTACTCCATTTAAAATATGGAGTTAAGAAAAATGAGAGGCTTTGGCAAAAAAGACGTCTAAAATAAGTGTAATTTATTAGGTTGAGGGTCGCTTTCAAGTGACACTCATCCTATGACCTGCTCATGAACGTAGTTACTAAAACATGGAACGACCTAAAACCACCTAAAACCACCTAAAACCATCTACAACCACCTACCACCACCTCAAAAAAATCAACAACCACCTACAACCATCTACAACCACCTCAAAAACATCTACAACCACTCGCAAACAATCTAAAACCATCTAAAACAAGGTATAAATGTCTCAAATAAGGCGAGACGACAACATGTCACGTACATGAAATACAAGAATCGAACAAAACATCCACTTCCCCCTAAAATCTTACTCTCCCTGGTCCCCTGTATTATCAACCATTAAGCTTAGCACAAAACTTCCACCGCACTGTCCTCTTATGTTGGGAGGGCTGGGATATAAGTTTGATTTTGCTTCCTCTCTCTTGTGAAACTCATCGACAATTTGATTATAATTTAAGCAACAACTGATGGTTTGTGATTTTTAATTGTTTTAAAATCATGTTTAAAATGTCACATTACCAGTGATTACATATGGTGCGAAGTCTAGAATATGTCTGGAAAATTCATTTATAATCTCAGCTGGAGCAAAACGTGATCATGAGTCACCATTGCATAACGTGTCACCATTCATACAACTGCGTGCGGTATGAATGCAGCCAGGCGCGATGGCGTTCGCGCCATCCCGAAGCAGATCGTGCAGATCCCGAAGGTACGTACAGTTCCTTTAAAATATTTCTAACGCAGACCATTCTTATTCATACTTTTTCTAGACTGCTTGCATCCCGCCTTTTCTCTTAATTCCGTCTAGTTCTTATCTCCAAACCACGACGTTATATAATACCTCTCCGAGAGAGAGAGAGAGAGAGAGAGAAACCCTACCTTGTGCTATTATGTAAACAAATGAAACGTGAACAAAAACGTCTCACTGGTACCCAGGGTAGAAAAAGCCAAATCAAGTCAGTCTTTCGACTACGAGTTTGTTATTTTATTTTATTATTTTTGTGACTTGATAGTTCATTTTGTAAAGTTCTTTAAGTCTTTTAATATACTTAGCATGATCTCGCATTTCATTTCGTGACTTAAGCCAATGGTTGATGATACAAGGGACCAGGGAGAGCAAGATTTTGGGGGGAAGTGGATGTTTTGTTCGATTCTTGTATTTCATGTACGTGACAAGTTGTCGTCTCGCCTTACTTGAGACATTTATACCTTGTTTTAGATGGTTTTAGATTGTTTGCGAGTGGTTGTAGATGTTTTTGAGGTGGTTGTAGATGGTTGTAGGTGGTTGTTGAATTTTTTGAGGTGGTTGTAGGTGGTTGTAGATGGTTTTAGGTGGTTTTAGGTGGTTTTAGGTCGTTCCATGTTTTAGTAACTACGTTCACCGAAGTGGAGGTGGCTAGGTGTGGATATTAGGAAGTTTACGCAACCACGACGGCGACGGCAACGAGTACGGCAAAAAAGCAATAGATTTAGATAAGAAAAGCAACAACTTTGCACGTGTATCACGCTTTTTTGTACGTTTCTCTGCCGTCGTTGCACGACTACAACGTGAAACTGCCTAATTTCTCGTTTTGTCGAGGGCGGGAACAAACGGACATTATAACATAGCGCGCGTGCTTGCCCTATATAAGTCCTACTGAGCCGCTATGAACAAAATCTTTATTTACGCACGCCCGTGCGTAAATAAGATGACGTAAGCATTTTTTTTTTTACCTGGCTGCAAAGTTGTCGTATTTTAAGCTGCAGTGCAGTTTTCCTTCTCTTTGAAATATGGAAGAAACCAGCGAAGAACTGTACAATTTTTCTATCGGCATTGACCTGCTTTTAGGTCCTGATCTAACAAGCAGCAGAAATGAAGCCGAATTAAAAAAAAAAACTCGCGTGTTGCGCGTTTCGCAAATTTGTCGGAAGACCAGCTGCAGCAAATTTTTCCCGAAAGACATTCACTGGGAACAGAACAGACACCAACTGGTCATCAACAACATTTAAAGGTTAAATTTCCGTTTTTATTGTTGTTTTTAAATTTGTTATGCACTTTTGTTATCTCCGGACAATCCAACTTAAGCAGGAATATTTCTCTCGCAATAACAACACAAATTACACAAGAAGACATAAATTTATGACTCGCAAAAACAACTGCTGCCAGGTCTTCTCAAGAAGCAGTAATGACCAGCCAATGCTCGTAAATGAATATGAGTTTAAAGAAGGATGACAGTCGTCTTCGCTAAAAACATGTTTTCTGGATTTCGCCGAGCAAAACGTAAACATCTTTTCAGCAAATCCAAACCATACTCCACGACTTCTTACGAACATGTTAGTATTTTAACTTTAGGTGAACTTTAAGACTCTTTTACCTTTGTTTCTGCTTAGTTTCCATTGAACGTTAAAGGGACTGGTTCACGATAATGCGCATGCGCGCCGTTTGTCTCTTCAGAATAAATTTGTTGGGTCAACACTAAATTCGAAATCGCCATTACCGGTACAATCATTGAAAATCCTTCGTTTTATTCGGACATCCGTCGCTTTGGCTGGTCTAGTTATACTTCGGTTGTGGTGATTAACGTGTGGTTCTGTCGTTTGACTGGTTGTGTTTTAAGAAGACGCAAAAAATAATGTTTTGATCATGGAGGTTCAGAAAAGCATCGTGGCCGTCCGGCAACAGGACGTTCTCAAGAGTCTCTGGAGATAGAGAAGCTTAGCCTATCGAACTGGTATGGTTCTAGGAGTAGTGTGTGGCATACGAAAAGAATACACGAGCCTTGGAAAGTGGTTAAAGGCATGAGTTCGTTCAACTTTGATTTGATTTTTGACTCCGACCTGTAGTTATACCGCAACAGGCCGCGCGATCTTTACCGATCTGGTACACTTGAAATGTTCCTTGTATCTTTGCTTTACGATCGTATATGTTTAAGAATTGATGTTTTTAAAATAAATTATTGCCTGAATATTCTGTTTATAATCTAGTTTCTTTATGTGTGCTACTCGATAACATTTGTTTTGCGGAACATTGACCCGATGCAACGCGAATGAATTTGTTCATTTGCTGATAAGCAATTGAAATTTATGCTCAATTAAGGATAATCTTTATACTGATACGTTGTGTGTTTTTGTCACCGGTCAGGCGCTATTTGTAGGTATTTCTGGGTTTATATAAGGCGAACTGAGAGAACAGTAATAAGATGTTTGTTTACAAATTTTGTTTGCCGATCGGTGACTGTTTTGTTAGCGTGGGTACGACCTCGTAAAAATACACGTTGGTAAATGTTTGTTTCAAAGCAAGACAGGGCTGTAAATCTTATTCTTATCGGCTGCAACATATATCTGAGGAGTAGCAAAGAATAAACTTGAATTATGGGGATAAATAAATTCAAACCAAATGCCCGGAAATACTCTCGCGTCGCGAACAATTGATTTGAATTTTGTAAATCTACTTGCGTGCATCTAACTCGCTTCCGATTGGTTGAAAAACAATCAGCTACTGTCAGAACTCACACATGCGCATTATCGTGAACCAGTCCCTTTAACGAATAAAGAAGCAAATTTTCTTTCTCAGTTTTACAGAAAGAATATTTTCATTCAAACTAGACGATTGTGGCGTGTTCATAATCAGCCAATAGAACCATTTGTTATTGTGTAGCGCGTTACGAGAATTTTGCAATTCATCAAAAAGCAAGCATTTTTGTCAGCTATGTTATAAAAGAATTTGCTCATGCTTTTAGCTGTGCGTATATCGAGTTATGGATGCACTTGGGAAGTTTGGAGAGCACTCAAGAAGCTAGAGTTGCACTCGGCTATCGCCTCGTGCAACTCTTACGCATCTTTCGTGCTCTCCAAACTTCCCGCGTGCATCCATAACTCGATATACGCACGCTAAGCATGGACAAATTCTTAAATAACTTTCTTTTTCTTTTCCTCAACTTTGATGCAGTCCTTTAAAATTCAACTCCAAAAAAATTTGCCAACATTTGACGAATTAAACGTGATGGAATAAGCTCTGAGGCAGCGCAAATTTACTTTTTAAGGCGGTTGAACACGGTTTTGGCAGTTTGTGAGTATATGTCATTTGTCAAATCATAGCAAGCGAAAGGGTGCAGCTCACAAGCTGAAAGTTGGCAAGTGAAAAATATACTGATAAAAGATTTTGATCGACAGGTAAAATGTGACGTTTTCGTTGTTTCCATGGCAACATGAACGATTGAATACAACCTTAAAATTTCACTTTTGCTCAGTTTACATAAAATTCGCTCATTAGATTTTCCTATAAACTTGTGCACAGCTTACTATAATTAACCATTAACATTTGAATTTTATTTGACCCAAATTTTAACAGACTGGTTTTCAGATAATCAATAATATAATTGTATTGAAATGATTGAATGTATCACAAAATTCTTCTGTTCAGCTTCCATTTTAAAGTTCTCATTATTTAAAATACGATAAAAGTCAAAATTCTGCCAAATATCACAAAATTTTAATGGGTAGATTTTGAGAAATCGTCTTCTGTGTACCATTGGTTTTTTCGCCGCCATGTTTGTCTGTCTACTTTAAAACTCGCGCCGTCACGCGAGTTACCGCTGACTGCCCGCAAAACTGTGTTCAGACGAAACACAGTTTCGCCTCTACCGAAATGTCTGACATGTCTGTACTGACATGTCTGCAAATACTGTACTGTACTGTACTGACATGTCTGCAAATTTTTAGAAGAAGCGGATCGTCAGCACGCGGATGATAGCTTTTGGTTGTTTTACGGCTTACAGACTTTGAACGGTCGTAATTCGACTTCATATATATATTACGGATTGGTTTTTAAGGGGATCTTAGTTTTCGTAATAACGAGAACCAGGAGCCGATTACTCGGCTCCTGCGAAAACTAAGAGGGGTCTTTGTTTTCGAAATTGCGAAAACTAAGTCCCCTATATTTACCGTTAAATTCGACCTAAAACTCGGTGGAAAGAATCGGACAGAAGATAATTTAACAGATTAGACCTATTTCGATTACAATTTGACTTCATATTTGGACGTATTTGATTTAAGGAGGTCTTAGTTTTCGTAATCTGAAAACTAAGACGGGTCCAAGGTCTTAGTTGTCACACTCTGGTAACTGACCAGATTGTCACGTCTATGACCACGTGTATATGCAGAGCTGAGAAGTAAGTTTCTTGTTTTTCGGTTCTAAAAAAGAAGAATTCGTGACAGAAGTAATGCGCTTTTGCTGCCCCAGCTATATTTATCGAAAACGCCGCTTGTATCTGTGTCGGTTTTTTTTTCTTTTTTCATTCGCGGTGAAAATAACGGAATGCGATTGATGGGGTGGCAAAAGGGGGGTATCTATCACACATAACAACGCTGACTTTTTTAAAACCATCACGCATCACGTAAATGGGTGAAAATATTGCAGAAAGTTTTCATGGCAATATCTCAACCCATTGAATAATCAACCCCGGCTATATAAAAATACGCACAACTGATCGATCATGTAACAACTAATCGATTTTAGTCAACTGAACGAAAATACGCACAACCGATCTATCATATAACAACTGATCGATTTTAGTCACAGCTGAATGAAAATACGCACTACTGATCGATCATATAACAACTGATCGATTTTAGTCACAACTGAATGAAAATACGCACAACTGATCGATTTTAGTCACAACTCAATGAAAATACGCACAACTGATCCGTCATATAGCAACTGATCGATTTTAGTGACAACTGAATGAAAATACGCACAACTGATCGATCATATAACAACTGATCGATTTAAGTCATAACTGAATGAAAATATACTCAACTGATCGATCATATAACAACTGATCGATTAGGGTGGGTAGAAAACGAAGACCTAAGACCTAAGACCCAAAAACGAAGACCCCCCTCAAACTCACTTATAAATATTTGGAAACGGGTATCTCGACCTTAGATGTGTAAGAATCAACAATATCTTCAATTATACAAAATTTCAACCAGGGTCTTCGTTTTCTACACAATCGCCCCGTTGTGTAAAAAACGAAGACCCCCCTCAAAATCACTTGGAAACGGCTGGAAACTGCTTTTAACGACTTCTAGGCACTAAAGGAGTGTAAGAAACAACTTGGCTCCTGACGATTTCCAGTTATACAAAATTGCGACCAGGGTCTTTTGAGGGGGGTCTTCGTTTTCTACACACCGGGAGGATTGTGTAGAAAACGAACACCCTGGTCGAAATTTTGTATAACTGGAAATCGTCAGGAGCCGTGTTTTTTCTTACACTCCTTTAGTGTCTAGAAGTCGTTAAAAGCAGTTTCCAAGTGATTTTGAGGGGGGTCTTCGTTTTCTACACACCGGGGGGATTGTGTAGAAAACGAAGACCCTGGTCGAAAGTTTGGATAATTGAAGATATTGTTGTTTCTTACACATCTAAGGTCGAGATACCCGTTTCCAGATATTTATAAGTGATTTTGAGGGGGTCTTCGTTTTTGGGTCTTAGGTCTTAGGTCTTCGTTTTCTAGGTGAAAGGTGTTGACAGGCCAAACACCGTGACTCATAAGCTCGTGATAGTGTGATACGTGACCTTATAGTTTTGCTCTAACGAGGATATCTCCCAGCGATATCCTCTTTTATATGAAATGATGGGATGCTCGTTGTATATTTCTCTCAGTAGTGGTTGATCTTGAATTAAGTGCAATTTCCTCATTAAAATGTTTTTAAGGTTCGGCAAAGCAGGGTGGTATGTGGTAACGAAAGGCAGAATTTTCTTTCGCACCTCATTGTTCTTTTGTAAAGCTGACTTCCGTTCGGTAAATTTAACCTAAGAGGTGATTTTTTCTATGACATTGTGAGGGTAACCTCTAGCGCGAAGGCGTTTTTTGAAGTTGTAGATGTTCTCATAGAAGGATTTAGCTGAGGAGTTAGTTCTCAGAAGTCTAAGGGCTTCGCCCTTTATGAGACCTTTTCTGACCCCGTGAGGGTTACAGGAAGAGAAATGCGTGTATTGAAAAGTCTCTGTAGGTTTAAAATGTGTGCGGATGTCAAGGATTCCTTGGTTGTGAAATCTCTCGCCTTTGTAAACAGTTGTATCCAGAAAGTTAATCTCCTTATCAGATATTTCAGCAGTAAATTTAATTGAAGGGTGATGCCTGTTTGCAAGAGCAATGAATTCATCTATCTCCTTTCTATCAGTTCTCCACAATGAGAAAATATCGTCAATGTATCTTTTCCACTCAAGAGGTTTAGTTTTACTGAGGTCCAGTATTTCTGTCTCTACCGCCGACATAAAAATGTTGGCAAAGGCGACTGCCATCTTTGTACCCATTGCGGTTCCGTGTGTTTGGAGATAGTTTTTGCCGTTGAATTCAAAGGAGTTCTCTTGAAGAATAAGTTTAAGGATTCTTCTGAGGGATTGGGTGGGGATAGGGGTGTTTTCCCTGTAGAAAGTCTGGTATACTTTGCATACTGTGTTTATTCCCTCTTCCTGTGGGATATTTGTGTACAGGCTAGCAACGTCTAAGGAAACTAGGAAAACGTCGACCCCGGCTATATAAAAATACGCACAACTGATCCATCATGCAACAACTAATCGATTTTAGTCACAACTGAATGAAAATACGGACAACTGATCAATTATACAACAACTGATCGATTTTAGTCACAACTGAATGAAAATACGCACAACTGGTAGATTGTGCAAGCCGAGTTTACGCTGATCAATAGTATAGTACCCGACAACTGATCGATTATCAGCAAAACTGATCGTAATTTGAGACAGCTTTCCATGGTTGATTACGGATATGTGATCGATTTTAGACGACAGATTACTGATTGATGATATGCTGGCTGATCGATTTTACGTATCTGGTAGAAAATAGCACAATATAATAATATTTTAATTGATCGACAACTGGTCGGTAAATCCGATCCACAAAACTGATTGATTGGAGTTCATAGTAAACCATTAAGAGAGTGTTCTTAATAATGACGAAGAAAAAGCATTTAAAGCAATAATGGAAAGATCAAGGAGTCCTTCTTTCTGATTTTAAGCGCTTATATACATGATTCAGAACAGAAAAATATTAAAAATCTATAACCAATTTAAAAAATTAATTTTGAAACAAACGGCGCGCCATAATATGAATCTTTGTGGCTTTCCGGGTTTTGGGAATACATGAGTTCTCCTCCACTGATAGAATAAGTGGGTAAAAGAGTAGCGGGCGTGTGCGGGAGAATGTTGTAAGTATAAAATGATAGTAAAATAGGTGAGGATTATAGGTACTCTCGCTATGTTTGTCATCAATTTTGTACAAACTAAGAGCACAATCTTCTCTTTAACTGATGAAACAGCTTAGCGTATTCTCCTCTCAACAACGACGTTACTGAGGGAGTAAAACGACTCGAAGTTACGTCTGAAATTCAGGCTAGAAAAAACTGGCCCTTTTTTACTTTGAAAGCAAATAGGCTAAATTAGACATTAAACATCTATTGGTTCTTGAAGATGAAGTCGCCTTTTACTTGGGGTTCCCTCTTGCCACTGTCGACGGTTGTGGAGCTTCCGGTTCGTCCTCTATTTCCTTTGTTGTATACGAAGAAGATTGCCTCAGTGTTTTCTTTGATTTGAGATGAGCCTCTGTGAGCTTTCTTGTACTTGGAACAGAACTGACACCAGGTTCATTTTCTGTTTCGTTAGTTTTTTGCCGAAAGCTCATTTCAAACTTAAGAAGTTGCTTTGTCCTCTCCTCTTCACTCTTCAAGATTTCCAGTCTTCTGGCATCCTCTTCATCAGCTGTAACCACACTAATATCAGCTCCAAGGTCAACAAGCTTCTTCACAGCTTGTGAGTTACCATGTCTCACGGCCAAGTGAAGAGGAGTCAAACTTTCTGCATCATGGAGGTTTATGTTTTCTACCCCATACTTCACCAGGAGATCGATTATCTTACTACAATCACTGTTTTCACGAGCTGACAGGTGCAGGGGTGTACATCCATCATAACCTTGAATATTTGCATCCCCGTTTTGTTCAAGTAACAATCTACAGAGGTTTTCGTTACCCTCTCTAGCACTCCAGTGCAAGGGTGTATATCCATCATCATCTTGAATATTTACATCCGCGTTGTGTTTAAGTAACAGTCTACAGAGGTTTTCGTTACCCTCTCTAGCACTCCAGTGCAAGGGTGTATATCCATCATTACCTTGAATATTTACATCTGCGTTGTGTTCGAGTAACAGTCTACTGAGGTTTACGTTACCCTCAAAGGCACACAAGTGCAAGGGTGTATATCCTTCACCTTTATCTTGAGTATTTACATCCGCGTTGTGTTCAATTAACAATATACAGAGGTTTTCGTTACCCTCTCTAGCACTCCAGTGCAAGGGTGTATATCCATCATTACCTTGAATATTTACATCTGCGTTGTGTTCAAGTAACAGTCTACTGAGGTTTTCGTTACCCACTCTGGCACACCAGTGCAAGGGTGTATATCCATCTTTATCTTGGGTATTTACATCCGCGTTGTGTTCAAGTAACAATCTACAGAGGTTTTCGTTCCCCTTTATAACACTCCAGTGCAAGGGGGTAACTCCGTCATTGTCTTGAATATTTACTTCTGCGTTGTGTTCAACTAACAATCTACAGAGGTTTTCGTTCCTCTTTCTAGCACTCCAGTGCAAGGGTGTAACTCCGTTATTGTCTTGAATATTTACTTCCGCGTTGTGTTCAACTAACAATCTACAGAGGTTTTCGTTTCTCTTTCTAGCACTCCAGTGCAAGGGTGTAACTCCGTCATTATCTTGAATATTTACATCCGCGTTGTGCTCAAGTAACAGTCTACTGAGGTTTTCGTTACCCTCTAAGGCAAACCAGTGCAAGGGTGTATATCCATCTTTACTTTGAATATTGACATTCGCGTTGTGTTCAAGTAACAATCCACAGAGGTTTTCGTTACCCTCTCTAGCACTCCAGTGCAAGGGAGTATATCCATCTTTATCTTGAATATTTACATCCGCGTTGTGTTCAAGTAACAGTCTACAGAGGTTTTCGTCATCCTCTGCCGCAAACCAGTGCAAGGGTGTATATCCTTCATTTTCTTGAATATTTACATCCGCGTTGTGTTCAAGTAACAATCTACAGAGGTTTTCGTTACCCTCTCTAGCACTCCAGTGCAAGGGTGTATATCTATCATTATCTTGAATATTTACATCCGCGTTGTGTTCAAGTAACAATCTACAGAGGTTTTCGTTACCATCTCTAGAACTCAAGTGCAAGGGTGTATATCTATCATTATCTTGAATATTTACATCGGCGTTGTGTTCAAGTAACAGTCTACTGAGATTTTCGTCCCCCTTCAAGGCACACCAGTGCAAGAGTGTATATCCATTATTATCTTGAATGTTTACATCCGCGTTGTGTTCAAGTAACAGTCTACTGAGGTTTTCCTTCCCCTCTAAGGCAAACCAGTGCAAGGGTGTATATCCATCATTATCTTGAATATTTTTATCCGCGTTGTGTTCAAGTAACAATTTACAGATGTTTTCGTGACCTTTTAAGGCACACCGGTGCAAGGGTGTGTATCCACCTTTATCTTTAATATTTACTTCTGCGTTGTGTTTAAGTAACAATCTACAGAGGTTTTCGTTACCCTGTCTAGCACTACAGTGCAAGGGTGTAACTCCATTAGTATCTTGAATATTTACATCCGCGTTGTGTTCAAGGAACAATCTACAGAGGTTTTCGTTACCCTCTCTGGCACACCAGAGCAAGATTGTAGATCCATCATTATGTTGAATATTTACTTCTGCGTTCTGTTCAAGTAACAGTCTACTGAGGTTTTCGTTCCCCTCAAAGGCAAACCAGTGCAAGGGTGTATATCCTTCATTATCTTGAATATTGACATTCGCGTTGTGTTCAAGTAACAATCTACAGATGTTTTCGTTTCCTTTTAAGGCACACCGGTGCAAGGGTGTGTATCCATCTTTATCTTGAATATTTACATCCGCGTTGTGGTCAAGTAACAATCTACAGAGGTTTTCGTTACCCTGTCTAGCACTACAGTGCAAGGGTGTAACTCCATTATTATCTTGAATATTTACATCCGCGTTGTGTTCAAGGAACAATCTACAGAGGTTTTCGTTACCCTCTCTGGCACACCAGAGCAAGATTGTAGATCCATCATTATGTTGAATATTTACTTCTGCGTTCTGTTCAAGTAACAGTCTACTGAGGTTTTCGTTCCCCTCAAAGGCAAACCAGTGCAAGGGTGTATATCCTTCATTATCTTGAATATTTACAGTCGCGTTGTGTTCAAGTAACAATCTACAGATGTTTTCGTTTCCTTTTAAGGCACACCGGTGCAAGGGTGTGTATCCATCTTTATCTTGAATGTTTACATCCGCATTGTGGTCAAGTAACAATCTACAGAGGTTTTCGTTATCCTCTAGGGCACAATCGTGCAAGGGTGTATATCCCCATCTATCTTGAACATTTACATCCGCGTTATGTTCAAGTAGCAATCTACGGAGATTTTCGCTCCCCTCAAAGGCACACCAGTACAAGGGTGTATATCCATCTTTATCTTGAATATTTACATTTGTGTTCTGTTTAAGTAACAATCCGGCGATGTGTTCATTACCTGCATTGACAGAAGCGTGCAGTGGCGTAAATCCATTACTAAATTTGACATTAACATCAGCTCCATGCCTTACAATTAAGCAAGCTGCCATGTAGTTGTTCCAATCAGCTGCTAACATTAGTGGTGTTTCTTTGCTTACTCTCCTTTGGGCATTAACGTCGGCCCCAAGATCAATGAGGGTCTCAATGAACTGACTTGAGGATGAACGACTCGCCCTCAGCAAAGCTGTCCAATCATTGTCTGATCCTGAGGCATTAATATCTACACCGTCATTCAATACAAGTTCAACTGCTTGTTCCGCATCATCATTGCATGTACCCCACTGCGACTCAGTTAGTCTGCTGTTGTTCTCAGCCAATGTTTTATAAAGTCTTTCGATACTATAATGATCTGATTTTGTTCCCTTCACAAATGATAGGATGTCAATTGCACTTTTATCTGGAAATCCTTTGGCGTTAATTCCAGTTTTTGTATATTCCATCTGTTCTAAAAAGTTCTCAAGAAGGCCATTAGCTTTTAAAACAATGTCGTATTTTCCCTCTAAGACAGCCGCCTGGAGCATATTAAATCCAGATTTTTCATCCACTTGCAAGAAAGCTGTTCTTGAGATTTTTTTCAGACTGACCTGTAAGGAGATAATTATTTACAGTATTGTTACATCGAATTATAGATCCACATAATAGATCAACGGGGTTACACTAATCGGCCTCGGCGGATAACACCCTCCTCGATCTCCATAATCCTTCTGATGACACTCAGCCTCATAACTGTTAATTACTATTCATTCAGAATAAATCTCCATTTCCGATTGGTTCAAATCCCCCAGCTAATCAGCCAGCGTTGACCAAATTTGGAAAACGCTTGGGGTTCCTGTACCAACGACTTCAATAGCACAGGATACTGTCAGAAAAAAGCATTATTAAAGCGCTTTTTTTGTATAAGTAGCAGCACCATAACAATAGACATTTATCATCCAAATAAATTCGGTAAGCGTCAATAATTACTCAGAACTGAATTGTACAGTTGAACCTAACGGCCAGTAATCAAAGTCTTGAAATAATTGTAGAAAAGTGACCGCGGCCACCATTTTGCCACCTCGACGAGAGTTGTCCTATCGTTGTCACCTCTAGCGCCAGGGCTTCTGCTAGCGCTTGATACTTGATAGTTTGGCTTCACAATTTAAAAAAAAAAATTGATGAAGGATGATACAGTCCGAGATATCATGTGATAAGTGATTGTGGGCCAGTAATGCCGCTTCAATCGCGTGTAAATAAAGTGATGTTTCTGCTAAAGAGTATGCTAACGTGTCACGAACCTCTGTTGAGAGGCCAACCTTCATTTAGAGGCCACTTCCGAGTACCCCGCGGGTGGCCCCTTAATGGAGGTTCAACAGTACAATGATGTCCAGACGGACGCAACCGACTTTATAAACTTAATGTTAGTGCAGACAAGAAGAAATGTAAGGTATCTGAAAAAGCAGCGAGGAAAAATGTCATCCGATTACGTATAGGTCCTACTGTAACATAATCCGTAGAGGGACCTTCGTCTGATAGAAAGTTCGATCGGTAAGAAGGACCTAAGTAAGACACAGTCTGATATCTTACTGGTTGATGAAGACTTGGCTTGGCATCATTTTTCAACAGCAACTGCACTATAGAGTGGTGTTCTTGTCGTTCAGCTTTTTGCAGAGGTGTACGTTGAAACTACAAAAAAAAATTGAAGCAGAACAAGTACGTGTTACCTACCACTTGCTAATTACCAAATTAGATTCTTAGTAAATAATACTAGGCAAACAAAAACTTTCCTTTGCCATACCTTCCTCATGGCAATAAATAATTGTTTTAAGTTAAACGAAATCCCTAAGTCACCTTGTCTTCAGCGTTGACGTTTGCACCATGTTTCAACAACAGATCGACAACAGTTTTCTGTCCGTACCAACAGGCAAGATGTAGAGGAGTCAAAGAAAACTACCAAAAAAGTACAACGTAGTTAGATAAGGTTTAAAGAGCCGGGAAGAAAAAGGTCTTACAAGTACAAACAAAATCTAAAACTCTACAACTTCTTGAAAGTGGTGAAGATGTGGATCAAAGGGATCAGGTTTTAGTCATCTTCATGTAACTTTATTGTTTAGCCGGAGCTCTAGCCTTCGCTTCGTTCATGGATTCTCGAATTCTTTTCTGGTTTTGGCTGTGTCCACTGATAGCAGCCTTGTGTAGAGGCCCTCTTGACGCCTGTTTCAAAAACAGATCCTTTAATCATTGAGTGAATCCTTCACTCTACTTGCCTAAAACCGGGTTGTCTGTTACGTCATAACAGGCAACCCTCTCTTCTGAGCCTATTAATCGCGGCCATAGGCGTACGGGCCGGGAGGTCGAGGGGGGCTGCAGCACCCTCAAATTTTGAGCAACTAAGATTTTTTGGGCAGCAAGAGAAAATTTGGGCAAAGCCAGTTTTTAAAGACGTCTCCATGTTTATTTAATTATTTTGAAGACCTGAATATTAACCTGAAGTCGGCGTAATAATCCAGTTACATTCACACGAGACAGTGGTTGCCTAGCATGTGATGAGTAATTTACATATTTATAGTTTTTAATTGTTGGGCACTGTCTTATGGCTCTTGGCACTGTTCTGCACTGCACTAGCTGGAATGGGCTATTTTCAGTCGTAAATTGATTAGAATACTCGAAGAACAGTGTATGGCAGATAGCATTAGCAGTGGGTCTGAAAATGAAGAAAAGGCTGACTAAGTTCTCAGTTTGAATTACGAGAAGAATCCTAATTTCATTTAAAAAAGGTTTAAAATTATTCACTAATTTGTTAAAGTAGACCGAAATGTTTACAAAACCGCTAACAAGAGCGCCTCAATACATACTAATCAAATCCTTCTTTCTAGCAATCGGGTAGAGCTATCTTCACGATCTTTCACACAAGTTTTTAAAAAGTTTTAAAAACTGCATATCAAATACGCTTTGTTTTCGACAGATAACAGCCAAACATCAAGATTTTCCTTTTCTTACCGTATTTCTAACGATAAAACTTCATCCCAAAATATCTCGATAACGCTCTTACAGATTTTGCTTAAACTTCACGAAAATCGAGGCGTCCGTATTGGAGAAAAAAGCTCCTGTGAACGATTTTGTAAGGTTCCCAGTACCGAGAATTATTACTGAAGTAAAATAGGTAACGGCGTCATTACGTTGCTATGACAACCCCGATGTCATTACAACCCTGATCATGACAGATTAGGAATAGTTTATTAAAACTCTCTTGCAGTAAAAAGAGCTGAATTGTCGAGTACATTTTACAATCATAAGGCAACTATTATCTAGAGTATAGTAATTTACAGTTATAACAATGAAAATAAGAATTGAATCACTTAAAAAATTTAAATGTAAAGAAGTCCTCCACTCTCTTTGTCCTACAGATCTGTATGTTCTGGAAAAGATAATACTTTTGTGTTTTCTGCCTTAAGGTGTAGTTAGGCGCGTCCAGAAGTGGGCTGGGAAGTAGGTGGTGCAGAGGGTGGCTGGGGGACTTCATTTTCGCCATATATTTGTAGCACTAGAGTACTCTTCTATCATCTAACCTATCTAGTTTACCTAACTGTAAGGCATATGACTCTGCCTCGAGGTAGATTATGTTAAGCGCCCTTTTTTGCACTCGCTCTATGGCTTCGGACAGATAAGCAGGGATGCTCTGCCAGACTGGTACAGCATACTCTAAAACTGGCCGGACTGTGCTAAGGTATATCCTCAAGATGTTGGGTTGGCTCACCCTGGCTCTACGAAGAATTCTAAGGGAGTATAACTTCTTACAAGCTTTCTTAATAATGTAATCAACATGACAGTTCCACTTCAGGTCATTGTCCATAGTAACTCCTAAGATCTTATAGGTATTGGCACGCTTGATGACATTGCCGCCAATTATTATCGGGTTAATGAGCTAATTAGAGTTGCGTAGGACATTAATATGCATTTCTTTACACTTGGTTGGATTAAGTCTCATATTATGAGCAATGGCAAAATTGTGAATGTATGAGACCACTACATTAAGTAAGCTAGGGGAGTTCCTTGAAAATATTTCGAGAGCACTGGTATCATCAACGTATTTGATGCGCAGCCGCCAGTCAGACAGCAGTTTGTTTGTCATCACCGTAAAGAGGATCACACCCAGTTTAGTTCCTTGGGGCACTCCTCCTTTTAGTGTTAACTAATCTGACAGAGTTCTTCCGATTCTAACTGCCTGCTTCCAGGATGTCAAGAATGCCGCAATCCAAGATAAAAGGACTGGATGAACTTCAAGATCTGCCAGTTCTTGCATTAATATTGAATGATCAATTAAATCAAACCCCTTAGAAACATCTGCGAAGAAAATCCGAGCCGACGCCTCACCACTATCAAGATTTTCCGTCTTAATACAACCGCGGTGGCAATTTTTCCAAATGTGTGTTTATGGCGACGTAGTTTATGCTCAAACTTGGTATTGACCCTGAAAAAAATGTATCGAGCCACCTTCTTATGCCAGTACGGCCTATGTTGTTGCAATATGGCCCTCGTTTCTTTTCGACTCTTTCGTAAAAATTTGAGCAACTTGCGAGATTTTTTTGGGCAAATGGTTTACCGCCCCCCACCCCGGCGAAAGATTTCCCGTACGCCTATGATCGCGGCTTTTCCAAGGATTTCACCATTCCGCTAACTATACTATTTGTATCTATATTGATACATGAGATAATCACCAAATCCTAAGCAGAAGTCAGCCAGCCAGGGCGTTCTACTGTAAAAGGGCTCGCCACTGTATAGTGGGAAATAACAACGCTGCAACTCACAATAACTCTACACTTGCCACAAGTCGACTGCGTGGGCGCCGACGGCACAAGGGACGCGCGTGAAGCAAGCGAATGCGATTCCCTAATGACACCTAAGCACAGAAACTGGGAAGGGGCTTTGTGAAAGTCTTAATAAGGGGCCGTTCATTTGACTTTTGAGGGGGCGGGGGGAGGGGGGGGATTCGTGATTTAATTTGCGTAAGAATTTTTTTCCCAAACAACTGGTGGTAAAACTTTTTCCCCTGACATACAAAGCCATTGTATGGCAGGCGTTTCTATGCAAGATTTTTTTCGCTCGAAATCAGTTTTCTACTTACTTCTACTTAAGAAACTGATAAAGCAGAAGTCTGCATCACAGCAGTTTACTTAAGCAATAGATCACACTTTCTATGGGTTTACCGGCGTGATAACCCATGCGGGATGTTGGGAGAAAACGAGAAAAGCTTCTAAATCACGAGATGAAGGCAAGTGTTTTACAAGCTTTTCGCGTAGTATCTTAGTTATTTCATAAAAATTGATAACATTGTCTGATAAAAAAAATCATAAAAAACATTGTAAAGTTTAAAAGTTTCTATCTAATAAAATAAATACTTAAGTAGAATAAAATTTACAAATTAAAAATTAAAATCACTCTCCTTGCTTAATAAGATGGTTACGGACTGTGGACTTAAAAATGTCATCGTCATCAATGTTTACAATATTACCGGGTAACTTGTTCCAGTGTTTAATACACCATGGGAAGAAGCTATTTGCATGCGGAGTACAACTGGAGCGAGGTCTCAGAAATAACATAGAATTGCCATCTCTTAAGGTATGGGAAAAAGGAGTTAGATACAAATCTCTCTCAAATCACTGGTTTATTGTCCCTTTTGCAGTCAGAAGACTGAATTGTAGGATACCTTACAAGCAGTGATATATATATACTAATACGCTACTTATTGACAAGATTGATATTTAACACTAACAAAATTTGAGAAACGTTCAGCCCTTGTGGCCATGGGCCTGCTAGGACTCCCTGATCTTAGACACTGACTGGTAGGTATAAGTACCACTCTGTTGTGTATTAGAGGGTATAATGGGTTACCTGATCGAACCTTACCTATAAATTTAATACACGAGACTGCCCGACGGTCAGAAAGAGTGGATAATGCAGCTTTGTCAAGTGCTGCGTCTTACGAAATACCAAGCCAAATGATGGATAGGGCCCTTTTTACACGTTCTCAAGATAGCAAGCAAGATACTTAGGCAAGTCAGCAAAGGTAGCAGAGGCGTACTCTAGTACAGAGCGAAGAATTAGCACGCAGTAGGTATGAGCAATATCAGCGATATTGTGAAATCCACAATGTCAATGTCAACATTTCTGTTGACAACACGATGGAACATAGTCAATCGAGAGAACTTCCGTCTACCCTCAAGGGAGGGCCATTCTAGTTTCTCCAGCATGTTGGTTACAACATCTGCTTTCTTGAGTAATTACTAAATCAGCATGTAGCAGCAGAACGTTGAACAATGTCTAGCTGATACTTATATTTCTGAAGATAGGGATACCATGCAGAACTAGCATATTCTAGTTTAGGTCTTAATTACTAGGCTACAATATGGTTTAGATTTACATCGTATGAAGGTGTGTCTAAAATTCCTCCTAATAACACCAAGAGTCTACTTAGCACTTGAGGACATTTGCCCAACATGATTTACCCATTTCAAGTCCTGTGAGAGTATGATGCCTAGAAATGAATGGTGGTAGTCCCTATTCAATATATAACTATTAAGAATGTATGGTGTAACAATATTCTTCAGTTTTATAGAGAAGGAGATTGCATGGCATTTTTGCTATGTTAAATGACATTTGCCAGTCTGCAGAATCTTTTTTTCCGAAATCACCCATACCCATCCTAAAAAGTCAAATGGTCGGCCCCTAAACTCCTGTCTACTAAGTTACCAACTTGGCATTTTCAAACCCTCTGTTAAGTGAAATGCACAATATCTCACAGAACTTACTAAAGCCAGTTCCAGGCTCTCAGATAGTAAGGATGACGCGTACAATTGAAAGGTACGCGAAAATAGTTATGACACTTACTTTTGCCTTCTCAGTTCTCTCCATGGGGGTAAGGACCAGTTTCTTGTCCTAGGATGGTAAACATACATTTAAAAACAGATCTGCAATATTTCAAAAGCCTAAAGTTATTTAAGAGGAACTTCTAAATGCAAAATACGACTGGTAGGATCTTCGTGTATTCACACACCTTACATACGACTGATCATACAAAAAATCACTCAGCTAATTTGAACGTTTTTTTGGGAAGATGCAGCGAAAGGAAAGTTCATTTCATATGAAAAGGGGGGCTATGAAGATACAGAATCATTTACCTGAAATGATTTAAGGCCCCCCTCCTCTGTCATTAAATTTTTAAAGCCCCCCTCATCAATGAGGCTGAAATTTCATAGCCCACCTCTCCCTTACACTCTTTGTAGGTTAATATTTGCCCTAATAACATGGTGGCCACCTAAATAATTGACTCCCAGACAATCACATTATTAACTGAACCAACTAAAAAGCACTTTTTTCCCATCCAAGATCAATATCCCAATAATCAATAGAGATACAGATCCTGAAACCATGAAGAGAATCTGGCAGCCCTTGTGCCAGATCCAGTAATCATCCATAAGATATCAACTAAAGAGAAGACCAAAGCGTTAGTTGTTAAGCTTAGCGAGGAAACAGCAGGCTCGGTATATACTTCATGGTAGAAAGCCACAAGTGCACCGGTAATATACACTCTGTGTAATATGTAGTATTGTGTCTTCTCCCTAATAGCTAGTGGTAGTTGAGTAGTTATCGGTAGTTACTAGTATTTACTGGTAGTTACTAGTAGTTGCTGGTGGTTACTAGTAGTTGTCGGTAGTTACTAGTAGTTACTTGCAGTTATCGGTAGTTACTAGTAGTTACTGGTAGTTATTGGTAGTTACTAGTAATTATCGGTAGTTACTAGTATTTACTGTTAGTTACTAGTAGTTGCTGGTGGTTACTAGTAGTTGTCGGTAGTTACTAGTAGTTACTTGTAGTTATCGGCAGTTACTAGTAGTTACTGGTAGTTACTAGTAGTTGTCGGTAGTTACTAGTAGTTACTAGTATTTACTTGTAGTTACTAGTAGTTGTCGGTAGTAACTGGCAGTTGCTAGTAGTTATCAGTAGTTACTGGTAGTTACTAGTAGTTTTCCGTAGTTAATAGTAGTTACTAGTAGTTGGTGGTAGTTACTAGTAGTTGCTGGTAGTTACCAGTAGTTACCAGTAGTTGTCGGTAGTTACTGGTAGTTGCTAGTAGTTATTGGTATTTACTAGTAGTTACTGGTAGTTACTGGTAGTTGCTGGTAGTTACTAGTAGTTCGTGGTAGTTACTGGTAGTTCCCCTTACTTACTGGTAGTTACTAGTAGTTGTCGGTAATTACTGGTAGTTACTAGTAGTGGTCGGCAGTTACTTGTAGATATTGGTAGCTACCAGTAGTTACTGGTAGTTACTAGTAGTTGTCGGTAGTTAATGGTAATTACTAGTAGTTGTTGATAGTTACCAGTAGTTGTCGGTAGTTACTAGCATTTACTTGTAGTTATTGGTGGTTACTAGTAGTTACCTGTAGTTATTGGTAGTTGCTAGTAGTTGTCGGTAGTTGCTAGTAGTTACTTGTAGTTATTGGTAGTTTCCAGTAGTGGTCGGTAGTTACTGGTATTTACTAGTAGTTATCAGTATATATACTAGTAGTTGTCGGTAGTTACTGGTAGTTGCTAGTAGTTACTAATAGTTGGTGGTAGTTACTAGTAGTTGTCGGCAGTTACTATTAGTTAGTGGTAGTTAATAGTAGTTGTCGGTAAATACAGATACTTACTGGTAGTTGTCAGTAGTTACTAGTAGTTGTCGGTAGTTACTGGTAGTTACTTGTAGTTATTGGTAGTTACCAGTAGTTACTAGTAGTTGTCGATAGTTAATGTTAATTTCTAGTAGTTATCGGTAGTTACTAGCAGTTATTAGTAGTTGTCGGTAGTTACTGGTAGTTGCAAGTAGTTGTCGGCAGGTACTAGTAGTTACTGGTAGTTGTTGGTAGTTACTTAACAATTAATGAATGAGGCTGAGTATCTTATGAAGAATTATGGAGATCGAGGAGGGTGTTATCCGTCGAGGCGGTGGCCGAGGCGGATAATACCCTCCGAGATCTCCATAATTCTTCATATGATACGAAAGCCGAATTCCATAATTGTTTTATTATTCATTCAAAATAATTCCTAGTTTAAAAACATAGCTAAGACAAGCTTACCTGCATCGATGTTAAGTTTATCTTCGATAGTCTACGTTTAGGTTTGTCCAACTCCGCAAATATGCTCCAAATAGCAGATGTCGCCTTCAGAGTTGTCTTCGTGCTGTTTTTGCTATGTTTTTAGCCATTATTTCGCCTAGTTCCAGCTGCAGTTCTTACTCTTGAAACGAGTGAAGTGTCCGCCATTTTAGTTTTTACAACGAAAACAACTCAATCTCGTCCCCAGGTCTTCTCGGTTAACGGTGTATTAACCTGTAGAAGGCTGCATTTTTGACGTAATTTCCTCGTTAAATAACAAAATTCTTCCAAATTTGGTCATCAGTAACTGGTTATGGTGAATTATGCGTGTGCTTTTAGCCAATCAGAATTCTCCAAATAGCAGATGTCGCCTCTCTCGGAGAGTGTTATCCGCCTCGGTCTACGGCCTCGACGCATAACGCCCTCCTCGATCTCCATAATTCTTCATAAGATACTCAGCCTCATTCATTCTACTTATCAAGCAAGGGGTACCGCAAGGAAGTGTCTTAGGCCCCGCACTGTTTTTGTTATTTGTGAATGACATTCCATTACATCTAACAAATTCAATTGTGGACATTTACGCTGACGACACTACAATAACCGCAAGTGCGCATTTCTTGGATCTATGCTCGATGACCCAACGTTTAAATTCCGATCTTGATGCGGTTCAGAGATGGGCGTCT
>CALNXK010000299.1:350000-375000 GCA_942486035.1 Porites lobata
GATTAAGGAAAGTGGTCTTTTTTTGCGCTGAAAAACCATTAATTTCGTCCGCCATCACAACGCTATGTTCCTGTGGCTGGGCTATCAAGAACACAAGACAATTGCTTTGTGACGTCATTTCCTTAACTCAGTACTCGCAGCATGACAAATTTCTTGAAAGAACCCTGCTCAAACATTATATGTTCCCTTTCCTCCCACTTCGATGCGTTCTTATTTAGGAAAACTCTTTCGATCTCTGCATGTGTGCAGCTACCGTTTCAGTCGATAGAATTGAGCTGCTCCCGAGTCTGACCAACTGAATGAGAGATTCGAGGAATAGGTTTGTCTTCAGCTGACAGTTTCGCTGTTTTCTCGGTTTAATAACTTCGAAGAGTGCTGTAATAGCATTTACCGGGGCTTTCAACGGAAATCAGTGGCGGAAAATTAAACTTGGATCTTTTGCTAGCATATGGAAGAAAGATCAGACAATCAACAGATCTTGAATCTGAAAGAAATCTTCGCATGAAGAGGGGGCGCATGGAGGTAAGCTTACAGTTCGCAAAACTTACAGTCAATGTCCCCAATGCTCATTGTTCAGTTTATTTATATCGCTGGTGGTGATTTTTGCTTTTAATTCTGGCGAAGTCATCGAAGATAAATTTTTTCTTAGACCTTTTTTCGACTGGAACGCGACGACTACGAAATTTTTAGGAAACCTTCAGAAAGGTTTTGCCTAAAGTCAACAGATCACAGAGAGCCTTCTAGCTTTGTAAACACTATTATTGCTCACACCTTGCCCTTGTAGTGTACTATTTGTTCTGTTATCACTATTAACATTCCTTTGAGCTTTTATAAAAAGCTTTAAAGTTGTATTTGTAAATTCTTTTAAATAAAATATTAAGAGCCACTCTCCCTAATCACCGCGTGAGGGGCGGCACAAGGTCGGAAAAATGGACCCCTTGATATTTCGTCCAGGGATAACCTATGATATGCTAAGAATCGTGATATAAGTTTTAGGTTCTAGAGTTTTTACATTTTTGAGAAAATTACGAAAAACCGTCGACAACCCGTGAAGCCGAAAAGCCACAGAAATGAGGTCAAATTTCATGATCAGATAATCGAACTCGCGTGAAGGCGCATAGCAAATTATGGTTTTCCTTAGTTTATAATTTTAGTTAGGAGGTATTGTTAAGCTGCTTTGATGATATTTTAGACTTCGAATTCTAATTCCGAATTCCTGGAGAGCAAGCGAAGAGAACCGAAATTTCTAGACTTTGAAAATCAAAAATTCCATACCATTTTCAAACATCTCAAAACATACTCGGTATTATGTAGAAATCTTTCAAAATTCAATTCTAGCAAGTACAAGAGTTGTTTTTGAACTTGATATAATTTTTTTCTTGGCAAAAGTTATTTCTGAGGCGAGTGGCCCCATGCAAGTTGACCCAATTTGACCTTTCGAAGAGATTTTGTTTATTAAATCAGGAAATGTAAACAATTCGACTAGCCTTAGCTCGCCTTCTGAGCAAACCATTGAAAAACCCTGCTATTTCCCATTGAAACTACCCAGTAAACCTGAGATAATACTTCGATGACAGCTTACCTTCCAAATGGGTGTTTGAAGGCAAATAATTTTGATGTTCTTCGCTAATTTTCCTGTGTCTTGCCGCCGAGTCAGCAACCGGCCTTTTCATACGCGGCTACGGCATTTTCAAAGTGTCACCTTTCTCTGGCTTGTGGAATATTTTTGCAGGACCTGGATCCATGTATTGCATATAAAGCATCCTCTGCGTATCTATTGTGTTTTGTATTGAATATTGCTAATGAAAAGAGGCAAGAAGTGAAGGAACTAATTGAACTGAAAAAAAAAAACCCAGATCGATGTCACGCAATATTTACATTTAAGTGATCACGTGCAGCAAATACATCCGCGTGGATATTTTTGTCTTGCGCTTGCTCCTTGCTTCATTTTCTTCCTTACTAGCATACAATGTTTTCGTTTTGGTTTTTTGTAACTTTTTTATTTGTAATCACAAGCCTATTACGAAGGAGAGTTCTTTATATGCAATAATTTGAATCGGTGTTTATACAGGCATCACATTTACTTTTCCCATTTTCTAGTGACTGTCCAACAAACTAGAAATCCTATCTAGTTTTAGCTCCAAAAGTGAAATGCCTGGGCAGGTCCATTGCTAATGATTTCCTAAAGCTAGATAAAAGGGAATACCGTAAAAGTCCGAAAATAAGCCCCTCCGTGTATAAGCACCTCCAAATATAAGCCCCCCGAGGGCTTGTACTTGGAATATTCCCCTCAAATACAAAATAAAACAAAGCAAAAACGGTAAATTCCCTTCAACTGTAAGGCTAGCCCAATCGATTTTGAAACGCAAATTTCCCTCCATCGATAAGCCCCTCCAAAAATAAGCCCCTCATAAAGGGCCTTTGAAAAATATAAGCCCCGGGGCTTATTTTTGGAATTTTACGGTAGTAATATATATCTGAAAAAGGGCTAGGTACTGGCCGCAAAAAGAGTTTTTGCAATTTGTGTTAATTGTATTTACCAATTTGCCCATGGCAGGTGAACATGCAAATAGGTCCCCTTTGTGGCGCATCTAACTTTTTACGAATTATGTTCAACAAGATACCTTTTGATGCAGAAGTAGACGCATGCTTTTATGATTCTCGAAAACTATCCCTTTGGAAACTGAAAATGATTTGCTTTTGGGTTCGCACAAGACATGTTTCTTTTCGTACGAGCAAAGAGCGCGTAAAACTGTTTTGAGAGTTGCCATCGAGAGAGATCTAAGTTTAAAACAGATAATTACCAAAAGCAAATAGACCTAACGGTTTGTTTGCCTCTAACAAAGTTGTAAATATAGAATTCTCACGGCCTTCGAACTGTGATCTTTTAAAATCGAACTTTTCGATCGCTCGCCCGATAAGCGAAGCTAGCACGTGCGAGGCTCCTAACTTTTTCTTAAATTCGGCAAACCTTATTACGCGGACAAACTCCACTGGATTAAAATCTTTACAACTTTAAGGCCGATACACACGAGGGGATTTGCTCCCGTAGCATGCTCCAGGATCATTTTGCACGTGTCAGTACACACGAGGGAGCGTTTTCAAGTTTGCTCAATTTGCCCCGGGAGCTTGCTCCCAAATATTTAACCGGTTAAATATCGTGGAGCATTTTGCGGGGCGGAAATTCTGCTCCCGAGGATGAAGTATACCCATGAAATCGTTGGTACACAAGGAGCGTGCCCCTGGAGCATGCTCCGGGAGCAAAATCCCTTCGTGTGTATCGGCCTTTACAAAGATATGTGCAGGAAAATGAGTTTAGGTCTTTTGAAGTGTATTATATAACCTTGAACGCTCACTTTGTCAAAAAAAAAATCAAACATTGAGCGGATAAGTAAAGCCCAAAGTTTACAGCACAAGGGTGGGGTAGGGGGATGGGAGGAGGGTAATCATAGGGATACGTTCTTCAGTATCACGACCCAAATACCACGCCAAGCCCTAACCTAAGCGTACGTCAGTCGTGGGAGCGCTGTCATATAGACTTTCTTCTTAGAATCCATGTCACTAAGATACTTCAGGGGATTTATATAACTTTGCGCTCTGCTAGACTGTTCACAGTCCTCTATTTTTCCGTAAGATCGTCGAGATCGAGCGCTTCGCGTTTCGGGCTGCCATCTTGCGTGAGTGTCAAAACTACTTAGGGGGCAAGAAATTTGTTTTCCGGCCGTTGCGCCCGCACAGTTTTGTTTTCAAAATCTTCCAGTCCCCTCCCCCCCGGCCCCGTTTAATAAAAAAATAGAATGGGCCGTCCTTTACCCCAAATACATTTTGTTTTGACTCACGTTTAATTCAAAGTTAGCACAAGGGTGGGGTAGGGGACTCGGGGGAGTGAATAGGGTGTGGTTACGAACTCTTAGCTATTTTTCCACTACCCACTGAGCTGAGCAATAGCTGAGTGCGCTAAGGAGAAAAAAGGGAAGTTATCCCGTTTTAACTTGAAAGAAAAACGCATTTTGAGCGAAAGCAATTGAATGAATTACTGTATTAAATATTTGGAGCGAAAGGCATGAAAAAGTCTTGAGTATGTTTATATCATGATGGAAAATCTTAACTAAATTTTGCGGTGGCCATGTAATGAACCGTTAAATGCATTGCGTGCAACATCAACAAGAAATAGAAATTGTCTGCATAGGAAAACTTCTTTCCCCCACCCCGGCAGAAAAAAAATTAATCACCTGGTCCGGAAGTGACAAAGGAAAGACTGCGTTGCACTCACTAGACCGAGATTTACGTCTTGGGCTTAGAAATTTTTTTTTATTATACAGGAAACTAAATGAATATCAAGAGGTTGCTCACTGAGAGGTAGATATTGCAACATATGGATTGATTTTCCGGAAAAGTGCACAAGCTTAGCCTGGAACCGGCGTACAAGCTCAATGACCCTAAATTATAAAGCGCGGCAACAAGAAAGCAATGGAAAAATTAACTGAGAACGTCAAAATTATTTCCCTTCAAACACCCATTTGGAAGGTAAGCTGTCATCGAAGTATTATCTCAGGTTTACTGGGTAGTTTCAATGGGAAATAGCAGGGTTTTTCAATGGTTTGCTCAGAAAGCGAGCTAAGGTTAGTCGAATTGTTTACATTTCCTGGTTAAACAAAATCTCTTCGAAAGGTCAAATTGGATCAACTTGCATGGGGCCGCTCGCCTCAGATATAACTTTTGCCACGAAGAAAATTATATCACGTTCAAAAACAACTCTTGTAAATTCTAGAATTGAATTTTGAAAGATTTCTACATAATATCGAGTATGTTTTGAGATGTTTGAAAACGGTATGGAATTTTTGATTTTCAAAGTCTAGAAGTTTCGGTTCTCTTCGCTTGCTCTCCAGGAATTCGGAATTAGAATTCTAAGTCTAAAATATCATCAAAGCAGCTTAGCAATACCTCCTAACTAAAATTATAAACTAAGGAAGACCATAATTTGCTATGCGCCTTCACGCGAGTTCGATTATCTGATCATGAAATTTGACCTCATTTCTGTGGCTTTTCGGCTTCACGGGTTGTCGACGGTTTTTCGTAATTTTCTCAAAAATGTAAAAACTCTAGAACCTAAAACTTATATCACGATTCTTAGCATATCATAGGTTATCCCTGGACGAAATATCAAGGGGTCCAATTTTCCGACCTTGTGCCGCCCCTCACGCGGTGATTAGGGAGAGTGGCTCCTAAAATCTATCAGGATCATTGTGCAAATATCTGAATGGTATGAGATTTTAATATACAGTAAATTCCTTAGTATTTCCAACGTTCTAGTCGCAATAACCCTTACTAAACACAAGGTGTGCTTTTTTCAATTTTAGTCTTCCCAAAACTCAGAGCCTGATTTAAACTGCACAGACACATTGTCAGTTCAAACCACAAGCTAAAGCAAGAGAGCCCACCCAAGTTTATTGCAAAAACTATTTTTGCAATTTTGTAAAGTACAGCAAGCATTATTACCATTTACTGATGTGGTCTTTAAAATAAAATTGTGATCCTATCTTTAATGTTGTGTATTGTTATTCTTTTGAGTGAATAAAGAAAAGTTTTGCATTCTCGCACTGAATGCTTAAAATAATTATTAGAGTATATCATAATTTGAGATGTAAACTCCAACACAGGGGCACTCATGCATTGAATCGCTGCAGTGATGTGACTGACAGATTGCAAGTTAAAAATGAATAATCACCAAGGCACTGAAATATTTACTGCAAGTAAGGGTTATGTACATGTATGAGATAGTTTCATGGCCCCCGCTCATCACTGCCGCGTTATGTTTCACTACTCAAGGTTGTGCTCTACCACCACCCGCCTATGTTGCTTAACTATTGTTCTGGGGCAACTAGGAAATTTTTTCATAGAAATCATATGCTGGGCACCCAGGATTGCACAGGTTCGGATCACTGGACTCCTTTCAATTTTCAGCCTCAGAGCACAGCCTTGCGACTTCAAAAGACCTTGGTGTATCTTTTAATCTGGGATAGACTAATGTTATTCCTATAAATAAAGTAGCTTCATGGCCCCTTTCCACCTACATAGGCACTGTCCACCCTAGCCTGACAATATTGATCTGCACACCTGTTGATCACAAGATAAATGTGAGGTCCCAGATTAGAACTGGAGGACAACTTTTGGTCTTACAGTTACAGTGTGCAATTTAGAAATCCATTATTTTTAGTCATACCAGTGATTACATTAAACAAACCAAGGCATGAAGCTTCCGACAAACTCCTATAAAAATTCAGTTCGATTTTCAAAGCTTAGTCGATTAGGTTACTGATGAAAAATTGCTCTGCAAAGACAATTTCCTGAATTCCATAAATCAAGTGAGCTTTTTGGTGTTTATAAAGAACTTCATTCTGTGGTTGGGCTAAGTCATTGCTGAATGAACACAAAGTCTTTTGGTTTTCGTGCCAAGTTTTATCTTACGGCCTGTTTGGGGAACCAGGTAAAGTGGTTCTGACACCAGTTCTGCCAAGGGCTGTAATACTGCGTTAAGGCTGCAATTTTATTGTTTTTTTGTTGTCTGATTTAGCATAGTCTATTTTGGGGGTATTATATAGCCTGAGCCAAGCTAGGGCAGGGTCCGCTCAGGGGGGAAGGTGTTGCCCCACTTTTTGAAAAATAAATAAATAAAATTGAGTACAGTGGAACCTCGATATAACGACGGCCCAAATTGGACTGGCAAAATATGTTCGTTATAACGAGGTAGGTTCTATTGTAATAAAAATTTTCATATAAATGGTATCTTTGTTGGAATAAGAATCTTCCATCATCTAAATTTATTATTGGTCCGTTTTGATCCTATCAGTCTGATGCGTATTAAGCCTCAAAACGCCTATATTAACAAAACTACAGTTAGTCCTACATTTCTGCATTTTCAAACCAGCAAGGCTATGTAGCATTTGCAATGATGCGGAATAGTCATTTTGATGAAGGTTCTCGATTAAATCCGAAGACTACTCCACGAACTACGGTTTCTTAAAACGAATTATATCGGATGATGACACATTTCAATGACATAATAGACAAAATGAAGGCGTTACAGGAACCTGTAACGATCTGCAAACTTCTAGTGGTGGATCCAGCACGTGCAATCACGCTCAGCAGGAGAAAGGTACTTTTCAGCGGCTTGAAATTTATAAACATGACCTCTGCTCAACAATGACTCAAGAAAGTTTCAGTAATCTGACACTTCTAAACAGCCACAAAGAGAGAACAGTCAAATTTGCTCTCCCCCTCCCCCTCACCTCAATGTCACCGGCCCCCGCACGTTAAAAACTGCTCCCCAGGCCCGCTTCCACTCTTAAAATGCTAGTTTCTAATAATATTTTACAATGGAAAAAAAGCAGCAAGAAAAACCCACAGAGCACAATCAAAATTGCAGATGAACTTTGACCCGGACCAGGGCCTGGCATGAAAACAGGGTCTATGCTGGTCTGCCGACTGTGTGACTGTACATCTGAGAACTTGAATAAGACGAGTGTAAGAGAAGAGTCTAGAGGTGTTTATCTTCCAATAAGATGAGTGTTTCCGCGTTATTTTATGATATTTCGCTTGTGTTAAACGTGAGAAGATTATGCGTGGTTGTGGGTAGTCTTATCAGATCCGCGAAAGTGTACGATTGTGTGATTTCCGGATGGTGCTGACAGGCTAAACTGAGGTATGTGGTCACGTGGTTGAACTGTTGCACCAAAATATTCTGTGCCAGCCATAAAAACGTTTTGTCTGTGTTTAGCTTAGCTGATTGTGCCTTGGAAAACCAATTCTCGACTCAGGAATATTGGATGTAGACCAGTAGTTTCAGTGCGCTCTTGGCATTGAACCATAGGCCGGGTTTTGCAGATAAGAAGGTGATTATCAGTTTGTTGTCTTTTCCATGCAGAATCCTGTCATTTATCGGTCCGCGAAAAATAGTGTTTTGCTAACTATTTAAGTTGTTATGTAAGCCTTAACCAGGCACTTTTTGGCTGCATTTCACTCAACTTAAAATTTTCCAGACTGAAATGACACCGGTTTGAAACTTCACGGAGTCAGATTACCGAATAAATGTTTTAAAATTTGTTATTTTTTTTTAAATTTGACTCGTTGAAATGTTTCTAGGGACCGTTAACTTATTGCCCGGCGTCAGATAATTTTAAAACAATTAATGAAGGGGCTGAGTATCTCATGAAGAATTATGGAGATCGAGAGGGTGTTATCTGTCAAGGCCGTAGGCCCAGGCGGATAACACCCTCTGAGATCTCCATAATTCTTCATATGATACGAAAGCCGAATTCAATAATTGTTTTATTATTCTTTCAAAATAATTCCTAGTTTAAAAACATAGCTAAAACATGCTTACCTCCATCGATGTTAAGTTCATCTTCTTAGTGCACGTTTAGGGTTGCTCAACTCCGCAAACATTCTTCAAATAGCATATGTCGCCCTTGGAGCTGTCTTCTTGCTGTTCTTGCCATGTTTTCAGCTATTATTTCGCCCAGTTCTTATTCTTGAAACGAATGAAATGTTCGCAATTTTTGTTTTCACAACCAAAACAACTTAACCTCGTCCCCAGGTCTTTTCGGTTAACGGTGCATTAACCTGCAAGGAAGCTGCACTTTTGACGTCATCGGTTGATTAATCGCAAAATTCTTCCAAATTTGGTCATCAGTAGCTGGTTATAGTGAATTACGCGTGTGCTTTTAGCCAAACAGAATCGGGGAAATATTTTGAATGAATCATAAAGGATTTTAATCGGCCTTTGAATGATTTTTTATTGCTTTAAATTGCCAAGTAGTAGAATGAGTTGAATTATTTGCTAACCCGATTTTGAAAAGTCCAGGTATAAGTATTTTTGTAATTATATTTCATAACGTTTTTCTATCCATTGTAAACCTTAGCAATTCAGGCCTTACCGCTAGTAAGGTATTCAATAAACCATTCTATTTCTATTCTATTGCAATGAATAAATGGCATTTCCTCTTCTTGAGAGATTTGTTTTTCACTTTTATTAATACCTAGCCGATTTCTTGGAAATCAATCTAACGAAATTTGAGTGAAAAGGCGTCAAAAGGCAGGTTTCTTGGGCCCAATAAGCTCCAAAATCACTCTAACAAAGAAAGAGGAAAGGAGAAAAAGAAAGAGCGAGGAGGAAGAAAGGAGGAGATCGAAGAGAAAAAGCAATTGTTGCACTTTTAGCTTTTATAATAGCTACTTTAGAGTTTTTGGTCGGGAAAAACTGTTCGACACAAAAGGTCCATTTGCTGATACCGTTTTCAAAACTCCGGCTAGAACATTGGGCAAAATTAGCAGCATTGATCCCAAATGACAGAAAATGCTACATCAGTGCGATTCAGTGTTCAAAATATTGTAGTCTGTTAACTTTCACCGAATTCAAGGCACTTCGCGTGTAGGGAACTGAAACATGTTCTTGCATCCCAGACATTCGTTCATGTAGGTTTCTATTCTACTGACCCTACATAGCTGAAATAAAATGTTTTTTTCTAAAGGGCGATATCCATTGGTGCGTTTCGATCCGCAGGCATCCCTTTCTCATTTTATTAGATCCTATAAATATTCCAGGTTCCTTCACTTACCAACAATTTAATTTGCTGTAACGATGGAGAAACGTTGCCAAGAAACGTACACCATGACTCCTCGTTTCCTTTTTAACCCATCTCAACTAACCCAATTAACAACACTACGACACTTACGCGTACCTGACACACCAAAAAATCCCCCTAACAACGACGCCTAAGTGTACGCTTCGATAGCGTCTTGTTCATTATATGTTCCTTTACTAACAGTTTCTGGTCGGACTTCATTACTCGATCTAATGAACTGAACATAATCTTAAGGTGATTCCTTAGTAAAAGAACCTAACATAGATTGCAGATAAAACTTGGTACACTGACGTAACAAATCAAGAAGATAATAAGAATGTAATAAAAAGTGGGGGTCACAGTGCTCGTTTTGACCTCACAATGCTGACAAATACGGCTATTTAGGACCCTTTGACAAAAACCGCGCGCAACCCAAAACTAGACAAAAAGGAGAGATTTTTTCAATGATGCATGTGGTATCGCACAGAATTTGACTTTAGTGTATTGTTTATCCACTTACGTACCAGAAAAATGCCATTTAATGCCTTGTTTTTACTTTACGCTCCAAAGTAGAATTAAATTGGACACGCGCTATTCGACCCGTGATAGCTCAATCCGTACAATTTGGTAACATAGATTCGTGCCAATTTTTTTCTCATCGAAAGGAAGCACTGTCCTTATTAAAATCATGAATTTAAAAAAGGGGGTCACCGTACTCGTTTTTGCGGTAGAGCTGCGGAAAGTGCGCACCAAATGCATTTTCTCCGATTTTCGAGAGAGGACTGGGGCGAGTTTCAAAATAGAATGTGTGAGAAAGGGCGAAGAAAGTATTAAAAAAATCCGTCTTTACAGAATTTACATGGAGATATCACATTTAGGACACAATGTGATAAAGAAAGCGTTTAAATGGAAATCAAAGTGAGTAAGCACAAGTTAAACGTTCTCCGTGAGGAAGTCAAACTCAGCAATACACGTACTGCTTACGTTATGCACATTCCCAACACATTGAGTCTCACCTCGGCAAGAAACAACCGCAAGCAAAAATTCCAATAGCGTTTCTCTTCAGTCAACTTCATTTTGATAATGTTACTTCACATGCTCTTTTTTACGGCGGCCATCTTGTTATGCGCAGTAAGAGATGCGCAGTGCAAGACCAGGGAATCACCTTAAGGGACATTTCAAACAGCGTCATACTTTTGGATTTTGGCAAAGGAAAAAATATTACTTGTTTATTAATCGCTGCGCTAGGTTCGTACTGCCACGACTGAGGGCCAATATTCCCCAGTACAGCGCGAGCAAGCTCGGTTAGTAAGTTGTTTATTATATGGCACTCGGCTTCTGATAGTAAAATGCACTTCCGGTGGCTACCGTGACGTATTCTTGATAACGCGAGCAACTCAGACAAAAGCAAGCTACCACGAGTTCGAAAAACAAATTCATTGATTGTGAAATCGTCTTAAATTAGCTTAAACAAAACTTCAAAAACGCTTTGTAACGGAATCTGACAAAAGCAATTGTTGATTCTAAAATTCGAGGAACGGTTTTTTGTCCATCAAACGATACTTTCTTGATTGAAATATGGATCAAGTCAGTGTCAAGTGAAAGTCTAAGGTTGAAACTGGACATAGTTGACAAACATAGCCTCAAAGCCAATCGTCCTCATCGCTATCGATAACAATTCGACGCTTGCTTTCATTCTGGACAATTTTCACATTACCATGAAATATTTGGAATGTGCAATTGCCGATGGATCCTATGTTTAGTTTGCACCTGTAAAAACTGGAGCGGTGGAAGACAGTAACGGATCGCTTGACTGATATTCTCTTGCTCGGAGACCGAAGTGTTGTATAAAAACCACCACACAGTTCTTCCAAGCGCAACTGGATTGGGGTCGCCAAATTCAAAATTAAAAAAAAGGCATCCTCTTCGTCTTCGTCGATGTCCTGAGCAGCTTGCGGTTTGTTTCCTTTGCCGTGCTCATGTCAGAACAAGTGACTTTCGCTTCGCTACAAGGACTTTTCTGATTTTTCGAACTCATTGTCCTTAGGATGTTAAATGGGTATTTCTTCTAAGTATCGCTGTAAGCTTATACTGGGCTGAAAACTGGAAACTGTCGCCGGATCTTATTTTCCTCCGTTTTGCCTCCGTGCAAGTGGTCAAGCTCGGACGCAGGTAAGCTTTCAATTTTCTCATTTTTCATACCATTAGCTTCGATGTAGCGGAGTAAAGTGTTCATATCAGTAGCAGTCTTCTTGTTTGTGTTTGCACTTTTCTGTTGGTTGATAAAATCGTCTTTGGCCCCCTGGCTTTCGGCGATGCCTTTTTCATTTTCTGCATCAAAAGTTTCCAGATGTTCAGGATATTACTGACCTCTCTCGGAGAATGTTCTTCTTCGTAACCATCTTTGAAATCTCACTAAAATTTCAATCCTTTTAGCTTTTTCTGGTAGTTTCGCTATGAAGAATGACAATATTCACATTCTATTTCGCCGTTTTGGTTGCAAATTTTGAAATTGCCACAGAAAAAGCTAAAAGGAGCATTAAAATGGAGCATTAAAATGTTTTGGAGCACTAAAATGCTCCAAAACAAAAATACACGGCTTTGACCGTTGGAAACGGTCCGTACTGCAAAATCCCGACCGAGAAAGAACCAATCAAAACAAACGGATTTGCCTAAGCCTGGTTTTGCTATAAATGCACTTATCCTTCCTTCACAATTTTTTAAAATAAAGCCAGTTATGTTCACCAGTCAGGAAAGACAGAAAATACACAGTCGCCGACTAGGAATGCAAATGGGAAAAATCTCAGTTATTCTGCCGTGGTGGTGGGAATTTAAAATACATTTTGCTTCTTATTTTTGTAATAGTAGCAATAGTTGCATTAGCATTGTATGTAGGTAGAATCTTTTGTATATTTGTAGTAGTTCTTTATTGATATAGATGTGGTAATGTACATGTTGTGTAAGTAGCTCGTATTCAATCAGTCAATAATAATTTAAAAATGTATTGAGTTAATAGAAGATATAAAAAAAGATATAAGGCGTTAATTTCAGGGATGACAGATTTTGCTTATTTAAACGATTACATCTTGCAAGCAACCTTTAAATTGAAAAACCTGCTCTCTACATGACACACTAGAGGGTTTGACTGATCATTTATTAATAAAATCTCAGAGTGCTGTCTTCTATTCTTTTCGCAAACTTGGACACAAAGTCACGATTTCCCAATTTGGTGTAACGCTGTAGCTTAAAGCATTGTCTTAAGGCGCGAACTACCAAATAAAAAACAACCGCCCTAAACTTCCATCATTCCACAATGTCTCTGTAAAGTTTCATCAAAATAGACGCTAAAAAAGCCGAGATATAAGCGTTTTTAAAGATGTAGCACAGGCAAAATTTTACCTTATAAAATCATCCATAGATCGGTGTGCCCCGCAGACTAAACAATTTAATTGTCAAAAGCATATTAATCTTCTTTATGCAAGAGGTAAAATATTCTCACCAAATTTTACCGACAAGAGGTTTTCAGTGACGGCATAATAATAGTTCCACGTGACTTTGTACGAGCGAATCTAGAAGCACACTCTTTGTAACAAACACATGGTAACAGTTACATAGTTTAAAACAGTACAACCTTCCCAAACGTTCTTAACTTACCTCGCTTTCTTCTTTGCGCTTTTTCGGTGATTCTGAGCCAGAATTAGAAGGTCTCCGATCAGGACGCGGCAACGGGACGATCTGCAGGATGTAATAAAGACTAGTTGCATTTGGCTGGAAGAACGTGACTTGATGTACCATTGAGTAAACGAGATAGCTTTTGAAATTTTTATGAAACAAAAACCAGTAGCGAGTAGCATATACACTACGCTACACACAACGAAAATAATTGCATAGGTTATAATCTCATGACATCATAACTTTGGAAGCGTTAAAAGTATGCCAACAACCTTTCGATATAGCTGGATTGTGCCTTAATTTTGAAAACGTTGAAATAGTCTTCAAACTAACTAGGAGTGCTCCATTCAGGGTCTCTCAAGATAAACTAGTAAGAGCAAGCGAATTACGCCGGCGCACGAGAATCTTTCGACCCGTCTTTTCCTGTTTCACGAAAGAATGAATAAATTATAGCCATTAAATTCAGCCCGTGAGATCCCACAGTATCACTCTGCTGAGTATTATTTACTTACAAGTCATTAACAACATCGCACTTGTGTTTTCATTGTTTGATTACACAACGACGGACACTACACTATGTATCTTAATAGTCTGGCCATACGTGTCCGGACCTGATCTTGTCCTGTGATGACAATAGATAAATAAATAAATAAATAAAAACTGTATTGTGTCACTTTTGGGATTCGCTTGGTATAATCCCAGCCAATTTAAAACTAACTGGCGACCCTTCGCATTTACCCTTTTCTTATTTATCAGTAACAACTAAAATTGCACTTCAGTTTACTATCATAAATTACGAGATGCAAACCCTATATATAATTCTAATTACATAACTGCCTAATAATATCTCCCCGTTTCACCAGTTCCCAAGGAAAATCTTACTTTCTCAACATCTGAGCTTGCTTCACTCCACCTTGTATCTTCTACCTGACCTGAATCAACTGTTTGAAATGAAGTTTCGGTGATACTTGCTACTCCTAGTAAAAATATGTCAAAAACAAGATACCAGTTGTAACTGCCTGTAGAACTCGAGCGGACACCCTCGGGGAATGCTTTAATGATCGTTTAATTCACGATGTCCTCCTCAAACAGATGGCACTTCCGATTTGTCTCAGGTATAAATAACAATACGGCTCTTTCTAGTCATTCTTTATATTTAAATTTCTACTTTCTAAAGTTCTGTAGCTGTGGGAAGAAAGGCCGTTGTGCACGCCACATAAGCTGTGCAGCTGAGTCAGATGAAACAGGAACAAGAACACGAGTGACGAGTACTTTGAGAAGATGCTCCCTCCACTGCAATCCTAAGGCTGCATGCAAACGGACGCAATAACTCCCAACATTGTTGCGCCAACAATGTTGGGACCTACAGTGCATCGTGGGAAGGATACAACCCATAAGTCTTTGTAAACCATGCGTAATGAGCGTGGGTGGCCCCTACAATGTTGGAAGAGCTGTGCAAATGGATCCAACATTGTTGTGCTACGCTTCGGCGATCACGGAACAAAAGAAATGTTGGGAGTTGTCGGCTGAAAAGTTTGACCGGTTTCAAACTTTGCACAACAACACACAACAACATCCAAGAACATACAACAGGGTGTGCAACATGTAACATCCAACAATGTTGGGAGTTGGTGGACAACAATGTTGCGTCCGTTTGCACGCAGCCTAATCCTTCCAACTAGGGACATGTACTGATTGTTGTTGACCTCCATTAGTCTCTGAATGCCCCCTTTATTTACTAGTAAAGTAGTGCACGACATGCCAAGGGCCTGGTAGAAAAAATGTCAGCACCTACGTAATTGTTATTGTGAACAGCCAAGGCGGTAACATTTAGCTGCAATCGGCGACAAAATTGTTGAGACATTGTACTTAAATAGGGTGACTTCGGAGGACAAAAGAATCCGCACCCCTCCCCTGTCCCCTCCATTCAAAGTTGGAGTGTTTGTTGTTTTCTATAGGTAGCTAGAACAAGGGCACAACATTGCACGGAGGGGATGGGGGAGGAAAGCTATATTTCCTCCTTTTGAAGTTCATAAAACGTAAAAAAGCCCACTTTTAGGCGAAGTGTCTCAACTCATTTTGTCGCCGATTGTGGGTTATTGCACTATCAAACCTACGGGCCGCGAGTAAAAAAAGTTCCAGCCAACAATTTCACCCACTTGCGATCTATTTGTTTTTGGTACATCTGACAAGCCAAAATACATGTTCCCCAAAACAGGCTCTATCGAGACTTTCCAACTAACCTGAGTTTTCCATGAACGCCTTCTTGCAAATTAAGTAATTTTCTTCTTCTATAGTTGTCTTCAACCTGACATTGTCCAACCCCAGCTTTCTCTTCAGTTCATCAGTCACCAGGAAACTCTCAACAACGTCATTAAGGTAACCAGAACAGTAACCGTTCCACAGACTTTCAAGACTCTCCAGAGTGGGGCACTGCACAGTTATAATCAAAGATCCTGTTTTTACCATCATTACGGCCACTTCATAAGCCTTTTCGATATACTTAGTAAGGCGGGCTACACTACTATCAAATGGCAATGACGAAAGATCTTGGTGTCTTCGGTACTTATGAACCAACTGCTCTAATTCTTTAGTTATCGTTCTTTGCTGTTCAACAGTTAAATCTTGGCAATTTGAAGAAACTATAACTTTGATAAAGGCAGAAGTAAGAACAGAGTCTGAAAATCAATAACGGGAAAGTTACACTTTTTTTAAGCTATGACAAAAGATTCAGTACGCACTATAAATTAACACCTATTTCTTTACCTACTTAAACAAATGTACGTTGTTAATATAATGTTTACTGTTATGTGACGTTTCTTCCTCAGGGAAGATGCACCTTCATGACTACCTATCTTGGAGAGCATAAACGTCTTTAAAAATGATTCCGCTATCCTCACTTGAAGTACCTGTACTTAAGAGACGGCTCTCGTCAAGGTAATCATCATTACTGGATGTCTACTCAGGAACCTCAACCATAGCAAAGAGGTTTAAAAACCTCATCCAAGCCCCCACAAGGCAACTTGGTTAGGGCGTTATCACAGATTCACAATATTAGCTACATACTTGAATGTCAATAGAACGTTAACATTTATAGCAATTCGATGAAAGATATTGCAGAACCTGTTCGTACATATTTTTGAAAATATTTGCCACTAAGATACGTTTTACTGGTATGGTGGAGACAGGACTCAAACCACATTAGGAGATCGCTCTTTTGCTTTTGCTGCACCCAAACTTTGGAATTTGTTTCTTTCTGCGATATGGAGAAGCCCCTCAGTTGTCATTTTTAAGAAGGCACTAAAGACATTTCATTCCAGAAAGCTCTTACGATGCATGTAATTTGATGTAATTTTTTACTCGTTTTTAGTAGGTTTCATGCCGTTTGCACAGTTAAAGTACCCAAAGTAATTTATATGATTTAAGTGTTCGATACATCTTAATTTTTATATATTAATTATTATTCACATATCATTTATTCAAATTCTTTTTTTTTATAACCGCTGATGAAAATGGCGACTATTAAGAGACTATTGATATCGGCACGAATAAGTTTTACTATTATCAATAATACACTAGTATAGTATGAACGTAAACGGTAACAAGTCCTGTAGGAAAAAGTACCTTTGAATAATCTAACAATCACTTCCCCCCTTTAGATATAGTAGTGTACTTGTGAGCAATAGACCTTGTCACGGTTTTCGACGCCATCTCTTGACGAGTAGGCAAATAACATTGTAAAACGTGTTTTTAATTCAATAAAAACTGTTTTAAAAAAGTTGGCAAGCGCGTGAGAAATGACAGTGTTTGTTTGAGAATCTAATGTGGAATAATTTCCGTAGAACGGCTGTTCTGAAAAAAATATGAATTGTAAACTAAAGCTTCACTCCTAAGGATGCTACTGAAAAAAAATTGAGGGCGTTACATGAGCAAGAAGACCTAGAACCACTTTTTAAAATTTTCTTTACATTTGTCTGTAGGACCCTGATGAAGGCCGTTTAACACGGTCGAAAATATGGGTGAGAGACGAAAAACATATTGTTTTACTCTTCACTTGTGGTACTGTATTTATTGAGTTGTGAAGGGAATGTCTTCTAACAGATGCTTGTGGATGGTTTGTCTGTAGGACAAATATATGGAACATCTAAAGCAAGCCTCTGGAGAAATTTAAGCATAGGTACACTCCGGAGGAGGATCGAATAGTATCCCATGATGCATTTTTCCAGAAGCATCACGCAATATCGCAGTCATAGCAGATTCCTTCTTGAAATAAGGTCGTTTTCTCGTCGGCTTTTTTCTCACGCGATTTCCAGTAAAAGTAAAAAAATTACATTATTTCGTTATTTGACATGATTTCTCCGATTTGCAATGGCTTAAGAGCGAAGTTTCCACTTAGAAACATTTATTTTCACGGTTTCAATTAGTCTTCCCATCACAAAGTGTTCAGTGACCCACAACCAGGTCATGAATATTCAAGGTTTTTTGGAATATATGTTGAAATCTTACAAATGTGGACCTCACGCCAGTAAAATGAAGTCCTGAATATTGTACAGGCCAAGAAGTACCCAGAAGTACCCACATTTTGAAGACTTTTTTGTCCACCAAAGATGGCGGAAATTTCGAATCTTTTATCACATTTCAACGCCATGTGTCATAATATATGTGTAAAGCCTGATGAAGGCTACAATCTGTTGGGCGCTTTTGAGAGCGCTTTATGCCGAAGCAATCACTTTGTATTTTCAAAGAGGTTATTTTTAAAAGGAATTTGACTATAATTATTTTAATTCGAAGAAGGAGCGGTGTATAACGGTGTGTTTCAGTGTGAAAAGAACCCAAAGAAAGGAACCACGCAGCATGCAAGCCGGCACAACGTAAACTGAAGCCTGCTCAGAATTTGAAAATGAAACATCATGCAGAAACTTTATTTATTCAAAAGAGCAGATCAGTATTCTGGCCAGGAAATTTCCTTGAAGATTGCTTGAGTCAGTACCGGGTAGACTGTGCTTCAGAGAATTGTTTGTCGCATCGATAGGTTAAATTTTATTTGTAACTGCCATTGTAAACTTCAGCTCCTTTGAGCGCGATGCTGTAATAAATTATCCTTTGGTAATTAGCTTCACAGCGTAGCGGATGTTTTGTTGGAACCACTTTATAGATCAGTCATAGTTTTGGTTCTCCTCTGGCCTGGGTTCTCCTACTGAACCTAGCGAAGCTTATCAATTGCGAGTCTTATAATTTGTGTTTACAGTGCGACCGAGCGCGGCACAAGTAGTTCTCGGCATATCAGTGAAATACATGTAAAACCCTTCTCAGTCAAAGCAACGCTGAAATTCTCCTTTAAAGCACAGTGAATATTAGCCAACTCGATAATCTCAAAAGCAGAAGCTGCTGAACCGAAACATGTTTGGAAACCATCCACATCGAGCACTGCGATCGATGTTCACTTCGCGCGTGCTGAAGGTTACTGATCATAATGTGTCACGTACGCAGTGATAATATAACATGAATCGAGGTGCATCATGGGATACTATTCGATCGTCGTCTGGGTACACTCCCAAAAAATTTAGGATAATCCTTTGCTTTGTAGCTTAAGTTTACAACTGAAATTTTTTTCAGAACAGCCGTTTAAAGGAATTTAATCGACATTGGATTCTCATACAAACACTGTAATTTCTCCCACGTTTGCCTACTCGTCAAGATGGCGTCGAAAACCGTAACAAGGTCTATAGCAAGAGAAACAACTCATATTTTTGCATACCTGGATTACAAGAGAATTCTGACATTTTACGCTTACGGCTATTATGAGACTGAGAGTCTGTATTCGTGGATATCTTAGTCGGATTTCCTGATGCAGCTTCAGCTTTCATTTCACAGTCACTACTAAGGGACGTTTCTGAAACCAGCTGCTCGTCGTGATAAGACTTTTTTGTTTGGTTGTTGTCAATTTCTATAGAAGGCTCTGCAAAAACAAGCTCTGGTTACAATTATATTCTCTTTGAGACTTGAGGCTTAGTCAATTCCAGGTGTGCCCATTCCTCTCCGGGGCGGACATTTATTGGGCATAATATATTAGGTTGTCTATTCCTGGGACAGAAGCTCAGCGGCCGCCGTTTTATTTCTCTACCCGTCCCTATTTTTTGCTCGCTCTTGCGCGCCTCCCACGTTTCTCCCACTTGGTTGAAAATAGACAGAAATGATTTCTACGCGTGCTGTCTACAAAGATACCTTCATGGTCCTCTCTCATGCCTTTCATCCTCTGAGAAGCGTTGCACTTTGTTTCTAAGGAGATCCGGACCTTTAGAGAATCTTCCGTTAAACGAAAACGGAGAAAACATGCTGTTGGGGGAATTATGTTTGTATTACTATTGTTTCCTAATAATGTGCCACTGAAGAATAATTGACATTGCTACCATGAGCCAGGCTGATCATCTGGTCAACTAACTCTTTTATCTGTTTGGCCCAGTTGTATTTCCTGCCATAGGAATCACGCAAGGTCACCGCTTCCTCAAGTCGACATTTCCTGTCCTTAGACCAGATATTCTGGATGGCTACGGTCCACACCGCGGGGTCCTCTGACTCAATACAAATGTTGAACCAAAAGCTGCACTGCACAATGCTTCTCCAAAACTAGAGTTACGACTGACGAACACAGGGAGACCAGCTAACATTGCCTCGAATCCTGTTAATCCAAAGCCCTCTGTTCTCGAAGGCATGACTACAAGATCCCCTTCTTGAAATAAGCGCTTCAAACTTTCTCGGTCTTGAACAAATCCTCTTACTCTCAGTCGACTAGCAGGAACACCACATTCGATTAACCGATTTGCTATTTCTTCGTGTTTTCTATGCGGTGCCCCAACAAACACAAGACGAGTATCTTGTAACGCAGCAATCGCTTTCCCAGCGATATCAGATCCCTTTAATTTGAAGTCTTCTACATCTCCACGACCAAATATCAGGACTCTACAATGTTGACTATTGCTTGAGTTGACTTGCTTTACAGTCTCAGACTCTACAAATACCCCAGGAGTGAGGTCAAAGACGTTACCATCTTTACTACAACCACAAAGATACGAGCGAAAGGCCTCGCTCAACTTGGGTACCACTCCTACAACATGGTCAGCCCTTTCACACAGTTCTACTTAGGTCTCGGTCCCTTTGGAATTGAGCTGGAATAGTTTTAAGCATCCCAAGTTCCTCAGGGTCTGTGTGAACCCATTTGAACGTTTTACGGTCTTTAATGAGCTTGTGCTTGTTTACCGAGTTTAACTCCATGACTTACGATAATGTCGATTTGCAAATCTTTCGGCGGAAAGCAAAGCCAATCCAGTTGTTCAAAGGAAGGCAGAGGCGTCGCCTGCACGATCTTTGCTTTGCGTTCCAGGGTTATCTTTCTTTCCTTTTGACTACATTTTGGTAAAAAAGAAAGTGGTTTCCACTTCAGGGAACTTGGCTAAGTGAATGGCTGATTCTCTGTTTATGGTGGAAAGCCCCCTATTTCTTGATACCCATTCAGATACCAAAATTGTGACTTTCACTTTGCGAGTTTCATGCACTCAGTGATTAATGACTTTTTAAAGTCTTCCATTGATATTGTTAGTCTCATGTCGTCTGTAAGTGAGTTCCAGAGCTTTGCAGCTTCGTACTTGATGGACTCGCGTCCATAAGCGGTTGTCCTAGGTTCGGGTAAGCTTAGTATATTATTCCCTCTTAAAAAAAATACTTGCAGCCGCGAAGAGAGAACAGTTCCTTAAGACAATTAGGATACGCAGAGACAAATAAGCTCTTAAACATTACAATAAGCATTTTGTAATTTCTTCCACTGTACAAAGATGTTGTGTTAGCGTTCTTTAGCAACTCGTCATAACTAGAATTTAGATCATTAAATATAAATCTCAAAATCCGTTTATTCAAAAGCTCTAGTTTATCTTTGGGTGAAGAAACGGACGATAAGTATTCCAGAAATCATTTGAGTTTGCTGTTTCTGGTTTATTGAGAAAATAAGCCTTGGCTGCCTTTCGTCTCAGCAAAGTACATTTATTCCTCTTTTCTTTGTTAAGGGCTTAATGAGCATCAGTGCGATCATGAGTGAACTTTGTCCACAGCTTGTGTCTATGCCGAATGGCTTTGCGCCAAAGTTCCTTCATAAACGGTACTTGATTGCCTCTCACATGGAATTGCTTTAGAGGTGCGCGCCCATAATATCTAAAAACAGCGATTCAAATGCAAATAATTTATCGTTTACATCATGGAAAAATTCCATTACATTGAAAGAAGCATTATGCAAATCTTGTAGGAAAGCATCGCTGTCAAACTTTAAATCTTCTCACGCAAATTTTTCGAGATCGAAATCTGGGTGCGGAGAGTTTTAAAATTGTGTATACGAGGGAGTGATCATTGATTTAGACATCAACAACGCCTGATGATAGTATTCTTTTCTTGTTGTTTGTAAGAATGAGATCGACATTGTTGTTGTTATTTCTGTCGTTCTAGTTGGTGATGTGATTAGGTTCGTTAGGTTATAAATGTCCGATAAATCACACAAATTTCGTCCATCCATGGGAGGCCTGTTTGGTTCCATCACATCATAGTTGAAGTCAACCAAGAAGATACTGTCATTTGAAATCGTTGTTGCAGCTTCAAAGATAGCACTAAGTTCAAGTTTCCACTGGCTTTTGGGATATTCGGAGGTCTGTAGATGCCGACGAGAGAAAACGAAGATTTTTTTATTTTGACTTTCAATAACATGGATTCGGTGCGAAAACTTGACATGTCTTTATTGAAACGTGTAATGACAGATGTCATTCCTTATGAAGATCATCAGCCCACCACCTTGAGCATTTCTATCGACACGATACATACGAAATCCTTCCACATTAAACTGACTATTGCTAAAGGTAGCATCTATTTTTGTCTCTGTTATGAGGAGTATATCAAATCTTCCAGACATTAGCCAACTTCTAATTTCATAGAATTTAAAGCCAGTAATACTTTTTCCGTTAATGTGCCCAATCTTCAGAATCTTGGAATTAGCTCGATGTTGTTTGCCATTGCATAAAAAAAAAACCAAATGTCCAACTACGTATCGCGTTCTTTGTTTATATCAACCGAGCTGCCACTTGTGTCAAAATTGCTCATATCTGCGAACAGTAGCTGTTTTAGTTGATCCAAGCAGTCAAGACATGTCCAGGTGCAGGCGTTGGTAGCAGATTGCGAGCACCCTCGGAAACGGACAGCTGATATAGCCCTGAGGTGTCCCCTTATAGAGTCTGCGTACAACCGCCCCCTCCCCTCGAACAAAATTGGGGAGACACGCTGAAGTTCTTATCCTGGAAGATTCATTCACCAATCACAATACCGGAAATTACTTACGTCACGGTATCAATATGACAGCTAATCAGAGGATTTCCCTGACGATCGGGGAAACCAGACGTTGATTAACGACGGACACAGACGTCTCTCTCGCCGATTTTGCTTTAGACTACGAGCAGTCTCTCTTTTTTTAGTCCGTTCAGCGAAACTCGCGAGACACTAAAAAGACCACGCGCGAGACTGAAGGAGCGAGACGGGCTCGACGCTCGAGCGCACGTGCACTCCTCTCACGAAATCTGAAAAACAAGAGAGACTGCTCGCAGTCTAATTTTGTTTGCGAGGAGAGGGCGGTTGTACACAGGCTAAGAGAGCTTCAAGCTATTTTTTGGAATGGAAACAGTTATTTAGCTGTAGCTGGGCACATGCACTCTCCCAAAGACTACTTTTTTAAATGACTATAACTTTTTCCTGTCTCCTAGGTATTTTCCCGGGGAAATAGAATCACCTTTATGTATCATAAGACTCAGGAAGAAACAATTTGTGACAGTGAGGGTTTCCCAACGAAAACCCTTCAGCACAAGACTAGAAAATCCTCCTTTGCTTTCTTCAAAAGCATGCCACTGGAAATGAAAGACCGAGAAAGTATCCATTCTCCTAACACTAAGGCTGTCATTTGAAATTACAGGTGGAATGGCAATTTAAAGACAAAATTTCAGGCCAAAGAAAATATGCCCTCATATCTATGGTAAAAAAAAAATCAAAACCCATCTTTGACTCTTTGAAGGAGCATGTATATTTTCTGAGACTTAATACAACAGATCTAGTCAAAAGCAACTGAAAAAGTACAACTATTTGGTGGGAATAAACTGACAATTGCAGAGCATACCCTCACAATACGATCAATCATCAGGATCTGTGTACCAGGGGATCCATTTCGGTTTGAAGCAAGAAAATCTGTTGGAATTACTCCCTCTAAAATGATATAGCTGTGCCACAGCAAACCCATAGTTTTGAACACTTGCTATCCCTCTGGTTTTTTGTCAACTGGATGCAAATGTCACTTCCCTTTTGTAAAGGCTGGAATTACCAGCTTAGCCTGCTTAAAGCCAACACTCTCTGCGGAAACCGGTCGTTTTGATACAAACTCAAGCATTGAAATTGCAAAAAAAATTCGGTCACCTCAAGTATGACAAGTATAGAATGAGCGTGAATTAGAAAAACATTCTGGGTGAATATTCCTCCTTCTTTACGCCATGTTTGTGAAACTATTTACAACTCAGCTAAATAAAATTGTATCGAAACGACTTCGTGTCAACTCTCTCTGCGACGATTTAACCGTTATCCGCCATGACCATGTCTCCTGGTCACCGTCTCGACTTCCTGCCGAAATCCAGAGATTTCTCCTCTTTGTAGTGGTTTCTTCGAATTCCTCGCCCTTGTTTTTGACAAATGATGGAATACGAAAAAATCTTTGGGTGTTTTTCTTCTCACTTTTTCTACAACAACCAACAACGATGCAAACAACTATATCTACATCTCTTCGAACTGGTTTTGATTACGTTTGAGGGACACAAACATAGCGGATAGCAACCGTTGTCAAGCGGCCGGTCACATTGGTGAAAACCAAGAAAGATGATTTACCGTAACATTACAGTGCGTCAGTATCCAGGTTAGCACAGGTTTCCCCGGTTATGAAGCTACGTGTAGCCAGTTTAGAAGATGTGACACGTATAAATAAAGTTGTTCAGTTCAGCTAAGTTCAGTGGGCATGCAGTATGGTTTTTCCCTGCTAAAAAATTAAACAGTGAACACTTTTAAGTGGGCCTCTTACCCCACCCTTTGCTCATAACAGAGGCCAAAAGCAAAAGAAAGCAAATAATGTTTTCCCATACCTGGAATATGCTTACAGCTACTTTTAGTCTGACTTCCTGCTGCAAAATGAGCTCTCTTTTCAGCACGGAAAGTTTCTTCAACAATTGGCTCTTCATTTCTTGGCATGATGACATTTTCGGAAGACGCTGTTGGTTGGTTATAAAAATACTTTCATTGTGAGGGAAAGTTAATAGACTTGTTTTAAGGAATCCTATTAACTACAAAAGATTCACTAGATGTTCTGGAATAGCAAGTGCTTTTGGATTGCATATCATTGCCCTGTCCATTTGAACACTTTTAATTCGAATTACACCTCAGCCATACTTTTCATGATAGAACATTCACGTACATGTTACAGGTCAAATTTGATCCCAGGTTAATTTTGATTTAACCTAGGTTGATTCTCAATTTCCTTTGTCCTCTAGCCCTAGTAGACAAAGGAAATCAAGAATCAACCTAGGTTAAAAATATTTAACCTGGGAACCAATTTGACCCGTAACATACATAACTTATTAAACTTACAG
>CALNXK010000299.1:380000-385000 GCA_942486035.1 Porites lobata
TTGAAATGAAACGACCTGAATCCTACACCTTAACGTTGTAAATGCCTTATGCAAATATAACTTGAGGAACGCTACTTGAATCTATACAAGAACGGAAGTTATTTGTTAACTTCAAAGTGCGACAAACAACCCTAATTTTCCTACCTTGCTAGCTTATAGAGTCCAGCTTTTATCCCTTTTTTCCGGTTATATCTTATTAGATCTGACTTTATGGATTTATCTTGCTCAGAATCGGTCAACTAACAAGATCTGATTAAGCCGACGCCGCCATTTTTAACGCTAAATCAGCCAAGCGGAATAAGATTTACGTATTTCTTGCGGAATTCACAGTGACCGTATCAGGGTGCATAAATTGGTTGAGAAACTTTAAGATTCCCTACACCCGGAGGTGCTAGGGCAACGAGTGAACAAACTAACTTCCGGTGACTTCAACCCGGGATTTTAAGTATCCCTGTGTAGCCGCAGGACTCTTTTTGGGTAGTGCTCACCACTGTCCTTTTCTAGCAATTTGGAAACTTCTTTTATATTTTAGAGCAGCCAATTCTAAAGATAAAACACTGAATATCAATTTCCGTGAACGGCCAGTGACTTTCTTCCTGCTAATTGATCTTCACTCTGCAAGTTAGTTTTTTCTGCTGGTACAATCCGAAAAAGTGAAGAACCTGAAATATTCACTTCATCTAAATTTTTTAGTACTAATACCCTTGAATTATACGAAAAGTCGTACATACGCGCGAGTTCTAGCGTTAATTTTTCCCTTAAAAAGCATATCGCCGTCAATTCTGACAATCGTAGGTAACTCGTATTGGAGCTATAATTTGGACGTAATTAAGTCAATGTCACTCCCACAAGCAATAAATTAAACTAAAACATGACTCCGCTTTACTGAATTTGAGTTAATAATATCATTGTCACACAATGCTCAACATGTGTGCCGTAACAAAATTTTTCATTCAGACAATGACCGACAAAAGTGTTGAGACAGTTCCATGAAATGGCACCCTTTTTGCAGTTTATTTTTTTGTAGTTCAATAAAGACACTTTAGTTCAAGAACGACAACAAAGTTCAATAACAATTACACGAGTTCAGAAAATGACATAAGCATTATTAAAATTCAGTTAAAATTCAGTTTTCAACACTGTGTAGTTAAACAAAGACACCAAAGTTCAAGAAAGACAATATAGTTCAATAACAACTACATGAGTTCAGAAACTGACACAAGCATTAATGTTTGTTTATTAGTTAATGTCAAGGAAGGGGGTCTGCTGGGACTGGAAATGTGGGGTGTCGGTTTTATTACAACATATTTTTTATTTTAACATATTCGGACTCTACGCTATTGACAGATATGCCAAGCGACATTGTTCATCCTTAGAAATCTTTTTGGTTGCCTCATCCTCCTGCTTGCTTAGTTTCATTCTCCAGCCAACGCAGCTTTGTGGCAAAATCTCAGAAGGCGTGTCTTGGTAAAGTCGTAGTTACCCCATGAATGGTGGTCCATTAATTTAGCTTTTTTGTTGTACTGTCTATACTAATATATTCTACAACGCTCAGTCATTATTATGGTTTATTGCAGATGGCTTATTGCAGATAGATTTACAAATTCTCATTTAGTTATTGGTTCAAGAATAGACATTTGTGTATAGGTTGATAGGTTTTCATTTAGTTACTGACTCCAGAAGAGAAATTTGTATTTAAATTATTTTGTTAATGCATCTGAAGTTTTAAAGTTGTAAAAATAAAGGGCTGTATATTTTTCTTGCTAGTGGGGGAGGGAGGGGGGCGGGATAAGTTTGTGGTGCAGGTTAGGCAGTTGGTGTGGAAAACATTATAATACCAGATCTAAGAGATGCTGAATACGCGATATGGGATTTTAGTGATAATAATGTCTATATTTATAGAGATGTTAACATGTAATTCGGGGTTATATTCTCTATATTTATTTATTTTCTATACCTGGATTTTTGTATATCTATTAATCTCTTTTATTTAATTTAATTTTATCTGACAGGTTTCAAAATAAAGTGCTTCCTTGAGCGGGAAAACTCTGTGCATGGTGAGGACAGATACTAGTGCATGGTGGTGAGGAATACTTGCTGTGTAAGGTGGAGGGGTTGCCCGCCAGTTGGAAGCCTGTAAAGATCCAGTATGGGCTGATAGATTTCACAAAGATAGTGGTGTAGTATAGGAAAGCGGAGGACGGAGGCATAGGTGTGGATACGGTGGAAAAGGAAAAGATCATACAGGATGCGAGAAATATGTTTATTAATGCTATATATGTCATTACAGGTCCGACTTAGGACACAACTACTAAGAACTTTGTATACTATTTTATTACCGAAAAAAACGATTTGTACAATAAATTTACACATAATTCATGCTGGTGTATTAATTTCTTTCTTATATCTCTTTACTTTTTGGCTTCTGCCAAAATGTGGCTGGCCAAGCGGCCTAGCTGTCCTGCCATTAGCTGTAGTTGGGCAGCCACCCGCTTGGCTTCTATGGTTGCATTTTTAATTTTCCTTGCTTTTTGTCTCAATCTTTCTTCCTTTTCTTGCAAATCCTTCAGCACCTGAGAGAATAGCCGGTTACTTTCAAGTAACATCTGCAGAAGAGATTCTTGAGTTTGAGATTTTATGGTAGAGTTCAACAAAATAGCTGCTTTCCAGACTAAACACACACAACAACAAACCTGTGAAGGTATTTGTAGTTTAAAATGTCCATTTTTTCAATGGTTTTCACTTCCTGCAATTTCAACAGTTTATCAAACACAGCCAAAGCATCTGTTGAGTTTCCAGCCTTATTACAAATCCTGCCATAATGAAATCCAAGTTCAGCTAAGAGTACTGTAAATTCTCTTCCATTTACAATCAGTTGTTCTTGCTTGTTCGTAAGTGCACTAAAAATGGTTTCAAAGAAGCTTGCTAAGGATTTAAAATCAAAATTCTTTAGCCTACAATCCACTTGATACTTAAGAGTGACTGGCTTCTAATTTTAAAGGCCATAACCCTGGATGACATTATAACAAAACAGCTGGTTGAATGTCCCTTTTCCTTTACCACAAGTCACACTCTGTGATCAAGTAAGAGCATTTTTAAGTTTAATATATTTTTGCTTCTCTAAAGTCATTTACATGTACATAAATGTAAGAGAAAATGCTACATACTAAACCAAAACACACATAAGCAGTAGACTCACTTCTCCTCCTCAAGATCTTTGTCTCCAAGGTCATGAAGTGCCACACCAAACTCAAGCATCACTGAACCATAATGAAACTCATCATCTTGGATAATGTACAGCTCCATAAGCTGTTTGATGACAGAAAGTTGCTCCATCGTGGTGTCATAACTAGAAATATGAGAAAAAATAGACCACTTAATAGTGTACAATATCAATTGGCCAGAGTGATTCAAAACAGAATTGGGATAAAGGATAACCCAGGATCATCTTTGTCGGAGTCAGCAACAGTCCTATTATATTCATGACAACACTCACCCCGACAATCATATTGTACCTACTTATGAAGTGACTCCTGGGTTCAAATGAACCCCTCAAATGACAATTGAATACACATGTATAAAGGACAATACATTTTTGGGAGACTGAGTACAGTATATGAAATACAAGAGATCTTTTTTATGAACCTCATCATCAGCATACATGTAAAGTTTTTGGGTACTTAACAATTATTCCTCGAGGCCCAATGGGCTCTGATGTCAATAGCCCATGAGGCTGACGGCCGAATGGGCTATTGACTCAGAGGCCATGAGGCCGAGAGGAATGATTCTTTTAGTAAAATCCAACTAGTTGGTCAAAAATTTGTAGAATAAAAAAATTTTAGCTAGTAAAAGCTAGACTTCAATCCTTTTTTGCCGCCAAAAAGCCCGCACTTTTCGCTAACAAGTGGGCTATAACATATAGCCTTGTAGTAGCTCAACCAATCAGAACGTAGCATTGATAATAGACCACTAGTTAGATTTTACTAAATGTCATTAGTAGGAGGGGAATTGTACAGTTAGGAAGTTCTTTTGGTTCTACATATGTATTTTACTTTTGTTTCCTATGAGAGAAGTTGGGGCTCATGCTCATAGTCGCCAGGGGAAATCCCTGGCCCCTGTTTCTTAGTGACAGTCCCGACAATAATACATGCACATGTACACTGTACTTTCACATGACCTTACAGTGTGACCGGGAAAACTATGAACACTTGAAATACCTCAAAAATGGTTATTGTGTTACGACCAATCACAACAAAGATCAGGACATGTGAACTGGCCACAAAACCACAAACTAACTAACGTTCTTGCTTGTGGTTTAGTTTTCTCATGGCTGATTGGCTTTTCTCTTGCAAGACAATAGCATTCCGGAAAAATTTCTGGTGTTCACGGTTTTCCTGGTTTGACTGTAATATTTTTTTCTCAGGATCTGGTTCATACACGATTGTATGGTAATGAAAGAGGAACTCTTTCCCTGTTTCTGCGACAGGTCCAGAAACCTTGTGATGTCTGTCTTTTTGGGAAACTTACTTCTTTGCCTTGTAAGAAGCAAGCTCTTCCTGAAGAACTAAACAAAGCTGACCGCTGTCAACATCTTCAGCATCTTTCTGTTCTGCTAAAACACTGCACAGGGTTCTACAGCAAACAGAGAAAAATAGAAAGACAGGTAAGACATGACATAATGTATTTGGACTAAGGGCACCTCACTGAAGGATTCATGCATTTGTAATAAAATATGACATCTTCATGTATTCTCAACCAGTGGTGCGTGTGTGCTTTTCAAAATTAATTTTTTAACGAAAATTCATGACAAACCTTGATCTTTCAGCCTGTTTCTTTTCATCTTGCATACTTTTCACCAGCTCATGTTTCACTGTGGTCCATTGTTTGATCTGCTGCCTCAAGACATTTGCATCAGAACCAGTTTGAAGTGTTATAAGAACCTGAGTGGTAGCTGTTGTCAGTGCACCAGCCATCTGTTTGGCTCGTCGCTGACAGTCAGT
>CALNXK010000299.1:387500-407500 GCA_942486035.1 Porites lobata
ACCTACAAAGAAACTTGGAAACATTTGACTGAAATACAGCTTTTGTGTAACCAGAAGTGCTTCTGATGTAACGAAAGCATAATACATCAGTGGACCTTGAAAGCACATCATAATTAACCTACGTTTTAATCCAGATTTAATGATATATTTTTTTGTTTATGACATGTTTAAAACTAATTGCTTCTTTTTCGGGGAAAAAGGTAGCGGACTGCTCTGAGCAAAGTAGCCGATGCATTTCGTCAGTCGTTGGTGCTTATTGAAACCCCTGTTTAATACCCAATATTAAAACAATGATTGATGAGCACTAGTATTATAAGGATAAATTTGGTAATAATCACTATTGGGGCTTATCAAAATGGTACATTATTTACGTTGTGGCACAAAATTTTTGCGGGTTCTAATTTTTGCGATTTTTTCAGCACACATTTTTCCTGCAAAAAATTTCTCCACGGTAAATATTTTTCAACTTAAATGCTTCCAATTGATCATCAGAACAATCAGTCATCCCAGATGTTACTGTAATCGAATGACAAAGAAAAGTAAGGTGTTATACTGGTTTTACATACACTGTAGGGTACACAAACTGTAGCATTGTTTGTTCCCACAAAACACAAAAGTCGCAAACTCCCGCAAACATTTCATGCCACACAGTATGTTAGAAAAATTTCAAGGGTTAAGGCCATATTACCTGCACGATCCTTGTAAGAATTTCCTCATCATTCTTGCCATTAAAGCACCATACTCTCAGCTCTTCACAAGCAATAGCTAACAGAGGAACTCCTTCAGTAAAGCAATCTCTCTGATATGACACACAGCCCAAATTGTACACATTGCAGCCTAGCCAGCGGAGCTCGTTTGAAGACAATGGGATGTCTGAATCATCAAGGGAAGAATGAGTTACAGAGTTTGCTTGTTCCACTACTGGAATACAGTCCTTAAAGATCTGACATCTGCATAGTATAAATGAAGAATGTGATAACATTAACAATACAGTAAGCTCTTTCAACATTGATACCCAGAAATGTTTGACTCTACAGTCCTTTGTACGGGTCCACCAACAGCTGTACATTCATTTATTCACCTATATTCTTTATAGATATTCTTACTAGATTTTTCTCAGTCTCTTTGGACCTCCCCACACCCAGGCTACTTACAGTACATCTTCTCCAAAAAGCCATCTTGTCAGAGATATTGCCTACAGTGTATATCCCCATTTGTGTGCAACACAAAAAAGACAAATTCTAGAGATGTTGTAATTTTGTTTCAAGAATCGTTGGGCTGATTGGCGAGAGTTTAGGATACTGGATATGCAATAAAAGTTTGACTAGTGTTACATTATATGTTATGGTTTAAATTTATCATTGGTTTAAATTTTATTTCCCAGGGTGCAAAGAAAGTCATTTTTACAGCTTGTCATTCGGGCAAGCTGAAGCTAGCATTTATTAGCCCAAATGTCATTTCAACTAGCCCCCCAAATTTTTTGATGAGCAGAATTGATTTCATAGTTCTTCTGTAAGATGAATTCCTCAACATACTTCACTTGCCTATCGGGCAAGTTAAGAACAGAATTCACTAGCCCGATGGCAAAATCCACTAGCCCCGGGCTATCAGATGCTACTTTCTTTGCACGCTGTTTCCCTTTGTTTTTCAATCATTTTCATCTATTAACATGCCCCAAAACAAAGAGAAATAAAAGCACAACATAATCCTTTCCTTAAAGTACAGTGTGTACACTGTTGTTAACTGTTTTAAAGTTTTGTGATACCTGTACTACTGACCTTGAATCCCTGATTGAACTTTTTGCATCTTTTTCATTCTTCAACTGATCTTGATATGAAGAAATAACAAAATTAAATACTGTCATTTGCCGTTCTGTGGTCTTTAGAACCTGTTGTTTTAGCTGTGCCACGATATCGTAATGTTTGGATTTAAGCAGCTCTGACTTAAGCCGCTCACACTGCAAAGATAAGACTGAGATGTAAGACTGCAGAACTTGTACTGTTCCTTGGAGAGTCCTCAATGAAAAAGTGGATGATTTCTCCTTACTCTTTTTGCTACTTTCACTATGCAAATTAATTCTGAAATACTCCAGGGAGTCTGAAAGTAGTTTTAACGTTGGTGAAGGTAATGTGCTACAGTTCAGGATCTGGGAGATTAGCTGGTTACTTTCGAATAACATCTGCTGAAGAGATTCTTGAGTTTGAGATTTCATAGTAGAGTTAAACAAAATAGCTGCCTTGCAGACTAAACACACACAGCAACAAACTTGTGGAGGTATTTGTAGTTTGAAATGCCCATTTTTGAAATGGTTTTCAATTCCGGCAGTTTTCAACAGTTTATCAAACACAGCCAAAGCTTCTGTTGAGTTTCCAGCCTTATTACAAATTCTGCCATAATGAAATCCAAGTTCAGCCAAGAGAACTGTAAATTCTTGTCCATTTGCTATCAGTTGTTCTTGCTTGTTCACGAGTGCACTAAAAATGGTTTGAAAGAAGCTTGCTAAGGTTTTAAAATCAACATTCTTGGGCCCACAATCCACTTGAAATTTTGTCCCACATTTCAGAGTTCTATCCACTAAGGATTTTAGTGAACAATGTACATTTGCTTCTGCTTGAAAAAGTAATGAGAGCTTTCTCCATTCTAACACAACACACAAGTGTGATGGTCGTTCCCCTGGAGGTACTTTTGCCTCCTCAAGCTTCCCACCTCCCTGAAGTAACAAATCAGATGAGCGTAAATAAAGTGATCCAATTTCCTTGTCCATCTTTTCAATGTCGTAGCTCTTCCATGCCTTAAGAATCTGGATGAATTTATATAAGTCATTAGCATGATCCAGAGCCCTTTCAAACTGTGCCTTGGCAATGATCTGAGCAACAATAAGGTAAAGTGTTTTTGCAAGCTGATCTACTGAAGGAATACACTTCAGGTAGATTCCATGATGGAGTGATAAAGTGTTGTTGAGAATTGTCTCCACTGAAATATGAACAAAACAATTTGCAAGTTACATGTAACTTTATAGCCCTCTATTAATCTCACACTTAAAGCAAATGTGGTTTGCTAATTGGACAACTTATATTTGACGATATTTAAGCCTTACTGGCCCTGGATTATCAGATAGCACTTTGTTGCGCCCTGCTTGCAACACGTTGAAAATGCTATTTCCTTCCACTGCGAAATGTGTTGTATGTGCCTGGGAGTATGAATATTCTCGCAAAGCTGTTGTCAGCATCACAACTGACTACTTTCTGAGTAAGTTGCAGACAATAAGTAGGATGTAAATTTTTATTCCTATGCATTATAAATAAAACTCATTTTCATTAGTAATGTTTTGCAGCTGGCCCCATTTTCAGAGTAAGCATTAAGCATATTTTGAGAACTCAGAAAAGACCTAACCTGCGAAAACATCCGTTTCTCCTCGCTCTTCGCCGCTGGGGACGTTTCACGTTGAGGAACTTCTGCGACTCAGCTACAGAAATTCCATACTGATGACGTAAAATCTGTCCGGAATCCGGTCAGAAGCGCTGATTGGTCGACGGGGTAGTTACATTGTTTTAGCTATTGTTTACGAAGGACAGTGTTGACAGACAAAAGACAAAAGGCCACAAAGGTCAAATGTAAACGTCACGGAATCTCTAACAAAACAGTCAATATTTGTGGAATATAGTTTTCTCTAGAAGAAGTATTTGAGTTTTGCTGGAGCTCGTTGGTAGATGAACACAACAGTATACCAAAATCGACCAGAAGACACATAAAATTGGACAAATTTATATTTAGAACCCCATGACTAGTGGATTTATTATGTAAACATTGATTTGCGTCATCAGTATGGAATTTCTGCCGCTAAGTCGTAGACGTTCCTCCACGTGAAACGTCCCCAGCTACGAAGAGCGAGGAGAAAAGGATGTTTTCGCAGGCTAGAAAAGACCTTACGCCCAAACAACAACTAAGGATGTTCACATGCTTCATCTTACCTAGTTTCAAGGCATCTGTGACCTCAAAAAGGCCTTTTTGATTGGCTTTCACCTTTTTCAAGGTCTCTATAGCACACCTCAGGAACTTGGTACAAAAAACGGCGTACTTTGATACAGTTTCCTCCGTAGCTTTGGCTCCTGCTTGGCAGCCATTTTTGTTCTTTAGCGGACATTTCAGTGGAGGAAGGTAATTCTGCAAGTCCCACCAAACAATATTAAAAACGAGTCGAGGTTCGCGTTCAAGTGACACTCATTCTAAAACCTGCTCATGTAGATCCGCTCGATTCTTGCAATTAAAGAGTGTAACAAGACGCTCGCTTTGAAATAAACTAAATTTTTATTCAAGGAAACGTTTTTGAAAGTGAGTAGCCTTACAAATCGTAAGTATCTTCGCTAACTGAGCTACAAAGTGTCTTTAATAAAGCTACCATAATTTTACAGCTTGGTAAATTAATTTAGCAAACAGCTAAGTAATTGTTCAACTTACCTTCGTATCCTCATAAAGACCATCTGTCTCTCCGTTTAGAAGTGATTTGAGGATTCTTTCCCCTTGCATGTTTCTGTGAAGCTCTGCCCATTACCAGTTCGTTCATAACATAGTGTTTTACAGCACACTTTCGATGGTGAAACTCATCAAACGAGTCAAAAATGGCGCCTTCCTCTATCGGAACAACGCTTGATCCCAGGGTACCGCGCATGTCAAGAACTACGAACATTTTCAAAAGTTGCGTGACGACTGAGCCATTCCCGCTGTTACTGGCTTATTATTTTAAATTATTAAGACTTTTTTGGTCCTGTCAGCCCAATTTTTGCTTGATACAACATTTGACTCTAATTATAGTCACTTTCTTCACGTCAAATCAGGAGCCTCGAAGTTCTTCGATTAGCGGGAAAGTTTTCAAGTCGCTTTTTTTCAGTTTCTTTTTATTAAAGTTCTTTATAAGTTAATTTTTTGGCAATCAGCTTTTAGCTTAGTACAGCGATGTATAATTTCTGTGTTGCCCTCGCAACGTGGGGCATTTTTGCTAAAAATGACAAATGTCTGGTGTGGAATTGCCCCGGGTTCCAGAGGCTTTTCATGCGCGGTTTCCGGTTTTGGTCAAGTCTTAAAAAGTGACCCGCGCGAAAAGTTTTTCTCGCGGCTTCGCCGCTCGTGTCTTCACAGGTGGCCCAAGCGTAATATGAGAGAGTTTGTATGGGAAAAATAGAGTTTGAAACTTAGATGAAATAAATGAAGTAAAAGCGATAAAAGTTCTCAATAAAGTGTAAATATTGTTACCTGGAGTCGTTGTCTTTGCTTTTACGAAGTTTCAGCGCGATTTGAGTACTTTTACATCATCTGACCTGACAGTGTAATAATAAGAGATTCTGTCCTACCTTGTCTCTTATTATTACACTGTCAGGTCAGATGATGTAAAAGACGACGACTGTGGCCGACGAAGCTCCTCGTCGCACGCGAGAAAAAACCTCTGGTACCCAGCGAGTGTGGAAAAGCCTGATTGGAAGAATCCTGATTCCCAAACGTCCGAGATCGTTCGCGGCCCCTTCGCTTGTCTCCCTCAGGCTAGGGGTGGAAGCGTACGCTTAGAGTCGTTACTAATATATAGATTTAGCCAGGGCTAAAAGCGAACCTCCAATTTTAATAAATTTATAATTTAAATCAAACAATAACCTTTCAATCCACAAATCATTTAACTTAAGGCCACGTACATTCATGTCACTTTTGAGGGAAAGGCTAAATTATTTTAGAGTGAAACATCTTACATCGAATTGATAACCTTATATGTACCCCCAAAAAATAGCAAACATCTTCGATCACATTCAAGGTCACAGTAGATTAGGCCTCGAAAACAAATTCTTGGAAAACAAATCACGCCAAATTTTTTTGCGTTCGACAGGTTTACTTTACAAATTCTTGTCAACAAATCTGGGGGTGTTTAAACCAACCTTTTATAATTTTTATACACCACATTTGAGGTGAAACAGTACTATTTATCATACAGAGCTCGGACAGAATGCGGTATTTCACAATTTTTCAAGACAAATTGCACTCAGTCAATATTCAGGACGAGCCAAACCGTTCAAAAATTTCAGAAAATTTCCAAAATCACCCATACGGCCAGCTGGTTCTCGTTTCTATAGTGCGAGCTGTCAGTGTGGTCGAGTGTTTGAATGAACTTTAACAGAGTTACGCTTCAACATAATAGCGAATTTATTATTATTTGTTTTGTTATTTAATGGTTTCAGTTATATAACGATGTGTAATCTTATAAAGCGTTTGATACGCGCGACATTTTTGAGTACTCCTGCAAGCGATGGTCATGAACGATGAAAACAAACGGCACGGACAAGCGATTAAAATTGCAAGAGAGACTACTAACAATCAAAAAAAGAGATATAATTCCGTGAAACATTTACAGAGACAACAATTTTCATTCACGAAGACAAGTATTAAAGTGTCTCTAAAAATCCTGAGTCTTTAAGCGTAAAGCTTAAGTTTATGTTTTAGCCGGTTTCCCGGCGCGGTGTTTACTGTTTTTGAAGGTGAACTCCTCCTCGAAGCAAGAAAATCGCTCAAAGTTTTCTTTCTATAGCCAAATTTATAACTAAATATTCTTCGGAACGTTTTCTTTCTATTTGTGGTGAGCAAATATATCTGAAGGCTCTTTAAAGTTCTGTAAGCTTATATCAAACCTGATACTAGGTCAGATCATTGACTCAAATCCTGCAAACGTGCATAAACTTGCCGCATAAACTGTCAGCATGAACTGTGCAAGACTTCATGAAACACAAACATCAAATACAATAATTACTTAGGCTTACCATTCGAGATTCAGTTCCTGGAAGCTAGCAAGGGAGGCCACAGTTGCTTGAGACTTTTAAACCCTCTTACGCATAAAAGCAAGGTGAAAAACGAAAACGATGCCCTCCGAAATCGAATTACCGAATTTTGACAAGCGACGCATTTCTCTTCCAAAACCCAGTAAACAAACCAGCCATGAATAACAGAAGACTCTTGATAGCAGCTGTATTTCATTTTGTACCTCCAGAGGAAAAAGACAGTTAAAAACATCACAAGTTGACACAAAACTCTGTCAGCTTCAGCTGTCAAAGTAAACTACTTTCAAGATGCTGAATAATTTTTCCGCATAAACTCACCTGTCAAATTTTGACCAATCAGAGTATAAAAATTGGACTTAGAGCGTGACCAACGCGTGACCATGGTAAGATAAGGTCTTCCCCGCCTGTACTTTTAAAAAAACTGGATGAGTTTTCGCTTCCGAGGTCAGTTTGAAATCAAAATCCTAATCGTGCGGGGCCATAGTGACATAAACACAACATATTTGATATGAATCCTTGGAAAAAATAAACTTGAGCCTGCGATCATTTGAAACTGGTAATTTGTCAGCGGATAACTTTAAAAAATACTCGACCTCGATGGGTCGACACTTGAGCCCGCGGTACGGTCAGTTGATACTGGTCAGCGGATGCCCTGTTTTGATAGCTGTCAATTGATCACAACATTGATGTGTAGCCTGTGCAATTAGTTTTCTCTTGGGCTCCCAAACTAGCTAAAAGTGTGAGAGTAAACATTGGTTTTCCTGTGGTGCGGACGGACGGCGGGCGGTCGGTCGCTGTACGGTCACGTGATTACCAAATTTTCTGGGATGGGTAGATTTACTTAGCAATGGGGCTCCACCCACGCGCGCGCGTGGAGCTCCGCTATTAAAAAAGAGCATATCCGAAAAAGAGGAAAAGAGCCTAGCTGGGATTTACATGAGCATTCTGTGAATGGTAAAAAATATATCCTGGAAAGACAAGGTTTAATAGATCGTTTTCAGTCACGAGGTCAGCAGCTTTGCAAATTGCTTGGAGTAAAAGAAAGTTTTAACATGTGAAGAGAGTTCATTTCCCACAAGACTTTTTTTGTACACACATATGGCCTGTTGCGGAATTTTCCACTGCCTTTGGAATATCTCTTGCTACCACAAGTAAACGCCTTGACTACGTATGTCCGGCCGCAAACCGAACTTGGCAAAGGCTCACTATTATTTCTTGCGATCTAACACATGAGCGTGATACCTATTTCCTTAACATATCCCACATTATCTACCTTAATTATTATTTACCGCACATAAACCGATTACAATCAAAACCACTAAGGTTGATAAAAACAACCCGAGTCAATTCTATTTTTCGTCATAGGATGTGGTTATACGCCTAAGATAATTTTCTACTTGCAAAGCAAAATCAACTGCCCAACAATTGCGAAAAATAATACTAATAACTTGTTACAACACTGCCGTGACGTCATGTGAAAACGATCTATACGGTGGTAGTTTAGAAAAGGCCGGACCACTACCATTCACATAATAGAGTGCTTTCACGTGATTTCACGGCGGCCATATTGGTGTCCCAAAACAATGAAACGGCGGCCATATTGGTGTCCCAAACCAGTCCTTTGGGAGTTGAACTCTTTTCTTATGCCAACGCTTTCTTTCGTTCCAATAAATTTGCATAGACGCGGGCCACGTGGGTAAAAACGCTCTTTACGCCCTTCCACATATCCATAAAGCACCTTATTTGCGCACCCGCCCCGCCCCTCCCAAAAAAAAAAACAATTTGAATAACCTTTGTCTTTCATTTCTCCTGGGTATTACAGCCGTTCCAAGAGAAATTGAAAACAATGCTTATACAAATTTTTGGGGGGCAAATAAGTTTGTTATGGGAAATGTGGAAGTGGCGTATGGAAGGATAACACTAGTTGTAGCTAGGTCCCTAATTGTTTTTTCCGGATCCGGTAGTTCCTTGTTTGAAGCTCGGGATTCGCGATTAAGTATGTAGGAGATGCGGATGCCAAAAATAACCATCGAGATTACGGGATGGAGCAAAAATTAGGCTCGGGAAGACGGGATAATAGAACCCTATTTGGGAGCTCTCCAGCTGATAACGGGGGTGCTAACACACGGAAGGGCTGCAAGAGGTAGTCCAACAACTGTCTACATAAAGATATTGCTGAGGGATGCTGGCCTGGAGAACGTTGGAGATCTTGAGAGTTGTATGGTGTCAGTTTTCATCCCGTCGTCTTCTAGGCGTCGACCAAAAGAAAGAAGTAATAATTTTGTCAAATGAGCTCTGCGAAGAACTGCTACCGTCAACTCAGAACAACGTTTGCAGAAAATACGATGCAAAAATCTTTACTATTATATACATAGTGAGATATACTCACTGAAAAGCTATGGCGTAATTTTTTTTTCCTACACAATAAAAAGTGAAACCGATGCTTCGCCTTTGGGTCTTGTCTATTACTAAATACAGTAAACATAATACCGTATTTATTCGAATAAGCGCCCAACCTGGAATTAGCGCCCACCTCGAATAAGCGCCCATCATTAAGGCAGAAAAAGTTAATAAGCGCCCAGCCTCGAATAAGCACCCACCCCCACCCAACCCCATCCCCTCCCACTCAAACTCAAATAAGAGATAAGAAGATACTCTCCCGAAGACGGAGTTTTTTTGTCAGAGTATTTTACAGAAACCTTGCTTTGTAAAATCTTTGCGTTTTGTTATTACCATTTATTGCTTTGTTGCAAAATAAACATACTACACTTGTTGAAAATGGTAAAAATTTAATAGGCGCCCAGCCTCGAATAAGCGCCCACTTCGAATTAGCGCCCACTCTCAAGGGCCAAAAATTTTATAAGCGCCCAGGGCGGTTAATGGAATAAATACAGTAAATAAAACAATTTACAAGTATGTGAAAATCATATGAGTATTTACAGATTAAAACTATTTAACAATTATTCTTTGAAATCGAGGTGAATAGTGGCAAAATATTTACCGAGCCGCGAAAGCGGCGAGGTAAATATTCCCAAAGCCACTATTCACCGAGATTGAGAAGAATAATTGTTTTAGTATATACACACGAAGTGATCTCAACAAAATCAGAAAGGAAACCATTCAAAAGTAGGATTTGATTGACAGATCAAATCACGCGTAAGTTTAAAAATAGATCTTTGCAGAATTTTCAAACATGGCAATTCACAAGTTTACTCATTTCGCAAACAACAGCGTAATGGCTTCAATGGAATCGCTAAAAGTTTGAACTGTTTCCTTACCTGAGAAAAAAAGTAGAGCTGTGTTGTTTTCTGTTGACTCGCCAAGTTTATAGCCAAAAGGGCATGTTGTGTCGTTCTTCGCATGAAGTGCTGACAAAAATGGCGGCTCGGTTGCTCGAGGTAAGAGGTCGTCTTCCTGTATCATTCTTTTTCCTGTTTACTTGAAATGTAGAATTTCTGCAAACATTTCCTTTTAAATTTGTTTGTCATAAATAAACTTCGATTTTTGAGCCAAAATTTTCTTCTTAGAAAACGCTGAGTTCGCGAAACGGCTTCTTCTACGCGAATACACGGGAGTTGTAAACAATCCATCGAGCACAAAACTCCTGCTACAGTAAATTGAAAAACGCCGTATTGAATCCTTCCAAGTCTTTTCTTGCCTTAAAAAAAGTCAGCCCTAGGATTTTATCGACTTTTAAAAGATCGTTCTCTAAAAAAAACGGGAAAAACACCGAGCTCACACATTATCCACTCGCTAGGAGGTGAATATTGTTGAATAGTCCGAGATAGCGAACCAATCAGATTGCTTAAATCACCAAGATCACTGAGTGTGTATATACTAAAAGGAAAATATCTTACTAACAAAAAACCATTGGTTTACTTTGTTTGTGTCCTCCAGGACTTGCTATAATGTTGATTTTTATAATTCATCACAATGTTTTAAAACTGCCTGAGTAAATCACCTCACATAGAATATCACCCGCGATATGTAGCGGAAACGAATATGACTTTAAGTCTTTATCTCCCTTCAGTATCAAATCTTATATATCTCATTTTTATAAATTTCATGTACATACCTACTCATTTTATTACTTATTGTGCATTCCACTTCTGCAATAGTTGGTGCGAAATCTAAGGAAGATTTTATCCGCTTAGTAAAATTAATGTAGATGTTAATGTATTGAAAATGGGCTATACCCTGGGTACTGGGCTATTGACTGGGCAGCTGAATGTATTACGTACCAACGACTAAGTTCAGAACGCTCTCTCTCTCTTATCTTTTAGCTTGTTCCATGCGTTCAGATAATAGAGCGCGGAGTTCAGATGGTGGGGAAGAGAGTTAAATCGTACGCGAGGGAAAACGAGAGGAGACTAGGACGAGAGCGAGGGTTCCCTCCCCTTTTCCCTTTCGTCTCCCATCGTTTTTTTCTTCCTCGTCAATTTCACCTGCGCTGTACTATCTGAACGCCAGCAACATGCTACTCATATGTAGATCTTTTTGCTCAGTAATTTGTATATTTCTGCACATGGAACACTGATCCCTGCTTTTATCTCTGCTATGTCCAACTCCTCACGATAAGATGCCGCCTTTGCTTCAGGGTAGTTCACTACAGGTGTGTCCCATTTTTTATTCCTGCATGCCGTGGTTCTTCTTCTATTTCATCTGTTCGTTAGATTTTGTTTTCTCTCTGATTTGAGATGAGACTCTGTGAGAATTTGGAATTACTGTACCTGGAACAAAAGTGACACCTGTTGCTACCTCTCAGTCCGTTATTTTTTTTACTCCACGCTCTCCGCTTCAGCGCGCCTCAAGCGTTCCAGTATCATGGCATCCTTTTCATCGGCTTTAACCAGACTGACATCAGCTCCTAGATCAACAAGCTTTTTGACAGCTTGCGCGTTACCAGATCTCACTGCCATTTGAAGAGGAGTTCCACCTTCTATGTCGCGGATGTCTATATTTTGCACTCCATACTGCAGCAGGAGATCGATTATCTTATTGCAAGCTTTGTGACTGGAAAGAGCTGACAGGTGCAATGGTGTGAATCCAAATTTATTTTGAATATTTACATCCGCTTTGTGTTCAAGTAACAATCCAATGAGGTTTACGACACCATTAATGACTGCCTGGTGTAGGGCTGTATATCCATTACTATCCTGAACATTTGCATCCGCGTTGTGTTCAAGTAACAATCTACAGAGGTTTTCATTGTTCCCTACACGGTGCAGTGGTGTATATCCATCTTTATTTTGAATATTGACACCCGCCCTATGTTCAAGTAACAATCTAACGAGATTTTCGTCACCCTCCATGACGTACTGGTGCAAAGGTGTATTTCCTTTTTCATCTTGAACATTTACAATTGCGTTGTGTTCAACTAACAACCTAACGAGGTTTTTGTGGCCACTTTTGAAAGACGTAAGTAGTGGTGTTTCTCGACGATTGTCTTGAAAATTTACATCTGCGTAATGGTCAAGTAACAATCTCACGAGGTTTTCGTCACCTTTTATGACTGAGTGGTACAGTAGTGTACATCCATCATTATCTTGAATACTTACATCCGCGTTGTGTTCAAGGAATAATCTCGCCAGGTTTTCGTCACCCTTTATGACTGACTCGTGTAGCGGGGTTTTGCCACCTTTATCTTGAATATTTACATCGGCTTTGTGTTGAAGGAGTAATCTCACGAGGTTTTCGTCACCCTTTATGACTGACTCGTGTAGCGGGGTTTTGCCACCATTATCTTGAATATTTACATCCGCTTTGTGTTCAAGGAGTAATCCCCGGAGATTTTCGTCACCCTTTATGACTGACTCGTGTAGCGGGGTTTTGCCACCATTATCTTGAATATCTACACCCGCTTTGTGTTCAAGGAGTAATCTCACCAGGTTTTCGTCACCCTTTATAACTGACTCGTGCAGCGGGGTTTTGCCACCTTTATCTTGAATATTTACATGCGCTTTGTGTTCAAGCAGTAATCTCACCAGGTTTTCGTCACCTTTTACGACTGACTCGTGTAACGGGGTTTTTCCACCATTATCTTGAACATTTACATCCGCTATGAGTTCAAGAAATAATCTCACGAGCTTTACGTCACCCTTTCGGGCTGATACGTGCAGCAGGGTTTCGCCATAAATATCTCGAATACTTACATCCGCTTTGTGTTCAAGAAATAATCTCACCAGGTTTTCGTCACCCTTTATGACTGACTCCTGTAGCGGGGTTTTGCCATCTTTATCTTGAATATTTACATCCGCTTTGTGTTCAAGAAATAATCTCACGAGGTTCTCGTCACCCTTTATGACTGACTCGTGTAGCGGGGTTTTGTCACCTTCAGCTTGAATATTTACATCCGCTTTGTATGCAAGTAATAATCTGACCAGACTTTTGTGATTCTTTTTGACTGCCAAGTGCAAAGGTGGGGAATTAGAACGTTTCGGAACGTTTACACCAGCCCCACGTCTTAAAAGCAAGCACACAGCCATATAGTTGTTCCAATCAGCTGCTAACATTAGTGGTGTTCGTATGTAGTTTCTCCAATCAACTAGAAACATTTCTAGTGTATCTTTGCTTTCTCCTTTGTGGGCATTAACGTCGGCCCCAAGATCAATGATGGTCTCAATGAATTGACTCGAGGATGAACGACTCGCCCACAATAAAGCTGTGTAACCCTTGCCTGATGCTTGGGCATTAACATCAACATCGTCATTTAATACAAGTTCAACTGCCTGTTCCGCATCATCATTGCATGTACCCCACTGCAGCTCAGTCAGTCTACTGTTGTCCTTAGCACACTCTTCATAAAGTCGTCTGATACCATAATGATTTAGTACTTTTCTCTCTATAAGTGATAAGATGTCAAATGCAGTTTTTCCTGGAAAGTTTTTGGCGTTATTTCCCGTTTTTGTAAGTTCCATCTCTTTTACAAAGTTGTCCAAAAGGCCAGCAGCTTTTGAAACAATGTCATATTCTCCCTCAAAGACAGCAGCCTGGAGCAGATTAAATCCAGATTGTTCATCCACTTGTAAGAACGCTTTTCTCGAGAGGTTCCTTAGAGAGACCTATGATGGAAACGGTTACGTTTTTGAGAGAAAATAATCAAGAGGGGAATTTATTTAGCATTACATTTCAACTATTCTTATTGCAGGTAATAGATTAACAGGGTTCCCTGTACTCTTAATGTACACATTTTACGCAAAATGTGATGGTTGTTGGTTGCTATGGCTATAATATATGGCGTCAGCAGGGACAAAAGGGCAGGACACGTAAAAACGGAAACTGTGAGTTTTTTACCGCACCATTTTGTTAATAATTTTTACTATCAAATTCAGAAACCGCAAACGTGATAATATTTATATACCGGAAACTAGCGCGTTGCAAATTTTAATTATTATTATTATATTCTAATTCGCTACCCCGCTCAAACGAATATAAAACATTTATCATGTAACAAGCAACCTTAATTGGGGTGTGTCAACACGAGCCGTGTGCGACCCTCTTTATTATGCCTTCATCAACAGAATGGATGGAAATAATACAACAAACAGAATGACAACTCGGAAATGTAAAAAATTACAGCAAGAAAAACAACCCTACAAAATGATCTAAACTACACTCGTATAACAATGATTCAGTAAACGTACAAAACGTGCTAAACCTTTCATATAGCAGCATGCAAAAACTACGTCTAAAGAAAACCCTGGTCACTGGGTATTTAATTTTGAGGGCGTAGGGACGGACGTAAGACGCGAATGAATATAAATGAGAACAACTCGAATACATATAGCCTACCGCTAATGAAGCAATTGTAACAGCATACCATGTAACACCCCAAAGAAAAGGTTACATAACCCATGATAAATACATTTATATTCTAATTCGCTACCCCGCTCAAACGAATATAAAACATTTATCATGTAACAAGCAACCTTAATTGGGGTGTGTCAACACGAGCCGTGTGCGAACTAAAAGAACGGGAAATACGGAAAATTAAATACCCAGTGATAACGAAACCGACAACAATGAATGGACATTATCCTTAATGTAACCGTCTTTTGTCTTATCGGATTTCCAACGGCCGTGTCTTTTAAACAATCTGTCAGGCACTCGGGCATTAGCAGCAGCGGAGGCACCTCCAGCCCTAAGGCTATGGAGACCGTAGTCTTGCTTTTGGGAAGGCCGATGGAATCGAAAGCGCTAAGCACTATCTCCCGAGCTCTAGTATAAGACAAAGGAACGGACCTGCGCAATTTATAAGCTCCGGTACCGCGAAGGAAAACAAGAGGGCGAAAATGAATTCTTCGCTGTCAGCTGAAAAAGAAGCGGCCACAAAATATCGTTGAACAATAACAGCGATAACAACCCAAGCCCCATCCCTGTAAACGTCAGTCTTACTTCGATGAACAAAGATTCCCATAAAAGAATCCTCAAACTGAAAATCACACCTGCGTAACTGGACCAACTCGTTAAAGCGAAAAAAACCCTGCATAACCTAAAACGCACAAAGGAAGCACTCGTAAATCAGACAAACTAGCTGAAGACGATCCATACTTAGCAAATAAAAGCTGAATAGCCTCGGGGGTCACACGCTCTTTCTTTTTAACAGGGATACTGAGAAGCCTCTTAGCAGATTCTATTAAAGGTAAAACTAACGAGGAATTACAGGAGTCAGGTAGACCTGCCAAATCATGCACCCACTTGAGCCCATAATGGACTTCATCAATAGTACTGCAAGAAGCAGAGATCTTGAATTAAGCTAAGAAAAAAAAAAGAAACAATGAAACGTACACACTAGAAGCGGGAAATATTACAATTTCTTTAAGCTGAGAGGCCCATTTTCTCCACGTAATGAAGCCCTTTTCGTACTTCCTCGCGGTACCGTCGGCTTTGGATTTAAGAAGAACTGCGGGGAGATCTTGAACCAGAGCCCGGAGTCGCCTGTCTTCAACCTGTTAAAAATTAGGCTGCAAGGCATCTTTGAGAACTTCTACGAGGATAAGAACAAAAATATATGGCAAAATTCTTCAATACACGCACTGGGAGTCAATACAGCAATAAAAAATGGACGCTTGGTAATGCCGCTGACCGGATGCAAAACTATTTAAGGCCATATGGGCCAACTCAAAAACGAAGGTAAACAAGCCACTCGGCGAGCTAGTTTCATGCGAAACGAGAACAAATGAACTAACAAGCGGAATAAAAAACACGTGGGCCAACCTAAAGCCACTCGGCTTGAAAAAACTAAGGCCCCTTAGCGCCAATTCTGACTGCCAGGACCGCGCTGTTAAACCTGTCTGAACCAATGAGTGAATCTTTGTAACACCCGAGGGCAAAAATCCCTGAGGGGTTGGGAAAATGAATGTACTCAAGGACGTACGGTTGGAATTGAATTGCATTTGCGAACAAGAAAAGCCAAAACACATTAGGCGGCCAATAAGGGACGACTAAAGTACCAACCGCACCGCATACAAGGAGATGCTGAACCACCCTAGTAATGCAGTGGACGGGAGGGACTAGCCAATTATTCTCTCCATTCCACGAGATTGAAAATGCGTCAACAGCTTCAGTGCCGGGTACGCGAAACCTGGAATTGAATCTGGGAAGATGGGCGTTGGCAGCATTCGCAAACCTGTCGACTGTATGTGGGCCCCAAAGGTAGTCCAAGTGTGCGAAGAACTCGGGGGTTGTATACCAGTCATCGAAGTCTACAAAAATTTGGCTAATCGCATCAGCACAAGCATTAAGTTCCCTGGGAACCCACTGGGGAATAAGTGTAATACTGTAAGCTCGACAAAAAAAGAAAATATCAAGATCAATAGAATGCAATTCTGCCCTAGGACTCCCTATCTCCACAATACGAACGGCCCCTTGGCTGTCAGAATGCCACTTTACACACTTACCCCGAACCGAGGCTTTGAACGCACTTAAGGCAAATTGTATAGCCTTAAGTTCTCTCCAGGTAGAGCTCTTAGCTGCTTCGCAAGCAGTCCACATACGATGGGACACCTCATTAGTGCCCACAACAAAAGCCCCGCAGGCGACGTTGCTAGCGTCCGAATAGCTAAACAAAAGGGGAGCATTATAAGGCAAAATCGCTCTCATATTACGACTAACGATATTGTTTTTCCAGAAAAATATTTCAGAGAGGCAATCATTATGAAGCCCGATATTAAAACGGGAATCCCAACTACGGCGGGATTCTATGACCTTGTAAAGAAAACGGGTTTTGAGACGAGTCAGGTTACCCAAAACTGGCGACATGGACATAACATGACCTGCGATAACGGCACAGTCCCGAGCCGTAACATAAGGTGCGGATAGAAGAAATTTGTCAATCAGAGCGATAAATTTGCAAATACGTCTATCGGTAATAGAAATGGTACCGATAACTAAGTCCCAGTTTAAACCCAACCAAACAAGCACCTGAGTAGGGTTCCATAGTGATTTGGCGGAGTTCGCAACAAACCCCGCACTGCTTAAGGATGATTGCACAAACAATGAATTTTCCTTGGCCATAGGCAGTGAATCCCCTTTTCCGCACCCATCGTCGAGGAACACAACAATTTTAATCCCGTAAGGAAGACCTCCAAAACTTAACGAGTGGTCTGAGACACTTGGTGAAGACGTATGGGGCTGAGCTTAGACCGAACGGAAGTGATGCAAAACAAAATACCGAACGGTACCAGAAAAAAAAAAACAAAAAAAAACAAAAAACAAAAAACAAAAAAAAACCCAGGAGAAACCCAGAAAAGTTTGGTGATCCGGAAAAATATCGATATGGTGATATCCAGACTTGAGATCGAAACTGAAAAGGTAATCGCCCTTATTAACATGTGATAATAAAACTCTCCAATCTTCACACCTAAACTTCTGTTTCCAAATGAAATGATGGACATGACGTAAGTCCAGAATAAGCCTCTTCTTGCCTGAAGACTGTATCGAGACAGAGAGCGGATTAACTACATGTGGAATAAAGGGCACCTCAACGACGGCATGAGTGTGGACTAATTCAGCGATAGCCGACTCCACGAAAGACGCATTATTAAGAGTTGACTGATTGTTAGAAAAACGCGCCTGACAAGGTGTGCTAATGAATGGGATCCGATAACCGAATTTAATAGTGTCGATAACAAAACTATTGGCACCAATAGCGTGCCAATAACTTAAACAGGACCTAAGTCTACTTAAGTACTGGCAATGTAGAATTCTGTTCAAATTCAAACAGATTGCGATCATAATCGAAATCGACTGATGAACTAGAGTCTCTTTCCCTGAAATACTCCAAATAGGAAGGATACATGTCTAATAAATTGAGTAAAGCTAATATCTAACCTTGGAAAACAAGTTTTCAATTCTGTGGTCCTATTTGCCTCCAATGCCCGAAAGACCAGAAGAACTAGGAAAGGACGGCCCTGAGCTTGAAGATCTGGCTTGAGGATTAACTTGACACTGAGGCCTCCAATGACCTTGCTGGCCGCAGGCGAAACAAATATCACTTGGTCTTGGTTTGCTGAAAGCGCCAAAAGTACGAGGAATAGGTCTGGAGGATGATGAATGTTGGCCAGCAAACGCGGTGGTTGCGGTAGATGATTGGAGTTGTGAATAACCTTGCTTGGATGGCTTCGCTTTCTGTTGGCGTTGGTTGCGTTTACGAAGGGCCCTCTGTTCGGCACGGCGGATACGCTTTTCGTCCTCTGACCCGCTAGCCAGCTCGTCAGATAAATACTCGTTCACCAAATCCCAACCGGCGGCGGACTTGTCTGCCAGTCTGATAAGTTTGTTGCGCTTCTTTATGTCAGAGTCTAGTTCTTCCAGGTGAGTTTTAACAAGGTCTAATTTTCTCTTCCCGAGAGCAACTGACGCCGACTTCACCTTCTCTGCAAGGTCGGAGTTGAATTGAAACTGTTTCTTATTACCTTCGAATCTAAACGTGATCTTGGATTCTGCTTTGAGCTTTTTGGCCACAGAATCGGTATTACTGCACGACTCGTCTTGAATATCGCGCTTCAAGGCGCCCAACTTCTTGTCGAAATAATCCCTAAATAGAGAGAACGCGGACGCTATATCACTGGATTCTGAAGACTGAATTGGTACTGACGCTTCGAGAGATTGAGACAAAGGTTGTTTAGGAAACGAAGGCAGCAAAACGTCGCTGCTAGGAAAATCTGTGTTTGCTGGAGTAACGTCTTCGACATCAGACATAATTTTGAGGGCGTAGGGACGGTCGTAAGACGCGAATGAATATAAATGAGAACAACTCGAATATATATAGCCTACCGCTAATGAAGCAATTGTAACAGCATACCATGTAACACCCCAAAGAAAAGGTTACATAACCCATGATAAATACATTTATTATTAGTAGTAGTAGTAGTACAAGTGATACCAGTAAAAGTAAATTATGATTATTTTACACTTTAAAAAGCTTCACGTTTAAAAATTAAAGTAATTCCTCGCGAAGCGCCGAGCGAAGTGAGTTTGTAATCTCGTCGCGCGCGAAGCGCGCTCGCAGTGTTTGAACCGCCCGTGGGTCCTAGCGAGCTGCTAACTTTACTTGTATATATCCGATGGTGACCGCCATGCTTCATACAGTAGGCAACATTCCGGCGACTGAAAGCGATTTCGAATTCCCATCAACGACCAAAGCACTCATGAAAAGCTGTCTTTTCATCGTCTGCAAAACAATGTTTACTATCGATGAATCTCAAGCCAATTCTCATGCAAACAGAACAGGAAACATAAGAATGCCGAACTGGCAATCCTCGCAGGGGAAGATTTGACACCGAAAAATCCTCTGGAGCGAGAACGCCGACTTGAAATTCAAAGGCACAAGCAAAAAAGATGGATGGAGACGGCAGCAACAAAAAGCGGAGCAGAGAGAACATCACTCAATGAATTTCAAATGCTAAAGTTCTTTAAGAGCAAATGGAAGAGATTTTGGATAATTAGCCGTATAAACATATGAGCGAACATCGCGGTAACAAAACACCTTTTGCTCGCAGACGAGTTTGTACCGTATCGTCCTAGACTGTTGGGCTTCCATTCTTTACATGTAAATGCGATGAAATGCATTTACGTTGGGTTTTCACTGTCCAAACTGCAGTCATTCTTCTGAAAAATATCTTTGAATTCATGTTTTATAAGGCTCGAAGGTTTTACTAATAAAACTTCGACATAAATTTCCTACGT
>CALNXK010000299.1:412500-430000 GCA_942486035.1 Porites lobata
TTATTTTAGGAACTCAGAAAAGACCTTACTCCCAAACAACAACTAAAGATGTTCACATGCTTCATCTTTACCTTACCTAATTTCAAGGCATCTGTGACCTCAATAAGGCCTTTCTCCTTGGCTTTCACATTTTTCAAGGTCTCTATAGCAAACCTTAGGAACTTGGTACAAAAAACGGCGTACTTTGATACAGTTTCCTCTGTAGCTTTGCCTCCTGCTGGCAGCCATTTTTGTTCTTTAGCGGACATTTCAGTGGAGCGAGATAATTCTGCAAGTTCCACAAAACAATATTTAAAACAACATATCAAGGGTGAAGGCTACCCCATTTAAAATATGGAGTTAAGAAAAATGAGACGCTTTGGCAAAAAAGACGTCTAAAATAAGTTTAATTCATTAGGTTGAGGTTCGCTTTCAAGTGACACTCATTCATGACCTGCTCATGTAGATCCGCGCGATTCTTGCAATTGAAGCTACATTTAGAGTCTAACAAGACGCTCGCTTTGAAATGAACTAAATTTTTATTCAAGGAAACGTTTTTGAAAGTGAGTAACCTTACAAATCGTAAGTATCTTCGCTAAGTGAGCTACAAGCTACCATAATTTTACACCTTAATAAATTAATTTAGCAAACAGCTAAGTTTGTAATTGTTCAACTTAATACCTTCGTATCCTCAAAAAGACCACCTATCTGTCCGTTTAGAAGTGATTTGAGGATTCTTTCCCCTTGCATGTCTCTGTAAAGCTCTGCCCATTACCCGTTTATTCATAACATAGTGTTTTACAGCACACTTTTGATGGTGACACTCATCAAACGGGTCAAAAATGGCGCCTTCCTTTCCCAAACAACCCTTGTTCCCAGGGCACCGTGCATTTCAAGAACTTTGTGTCGTCACGCAACGTGCGTGAAGTAAGCCTAGATACAAATATCGTGATATTTTTTGAGATATTTAGAAGTTTTTGAGAAATTTAGAAAAAAAAGTGATATTTAGAGCAATTATCACAAAAAAGATACCTCATAAGAACAAAAAAAAAGGTTAATATTAATTTCGTGTCCTTTTACGAGCCAGCGATACTACCAATTCAGCAGATTTATTCTGCAGTACAATAAGATGCACCATATACAAAGTACCTACCAATTAATTCGACGCCACGTGAAATCAATCAGTCAACATGGCGGAAGCTATCGAAGTGGAAATTGAACAGGCGAGTGAACAAGAACAAAGAGGAGGAGAAGATGAGGTTGTTTCAGTTTTGTCACGCCTACGACGGTTATCTGGGATCCGTGTTCTGGCAAAGCACTTATGGCAAATTGCAATATTTAATTAATAAACAGAAATTGATGAAATCGAGTTGCTTAGATGTTTTTATTTGCTTATTATACCTTAAATTAAACCAGCCCTGCAATATACATCTTTTGCTATTCAAATAATAATGAATATTTTTTTACATTTCTTTAATTGATATAAAGCCAAAAATGGGTCAAATTAACATTAGAAAAAAATGATATTTCTGAGAAATTTAGAAGATTTTTTAAAAAATTTAGGAATTTTATGAGAATTAGTCTAGGAAGAAATTTAGAACATTTTTTGCGATATTTGTATCTAGGCCTAGCGTGAAGACACCGCGAACATTTTCAAAAGTTGCGTTACGACTGAGCCATTCCCGCTGTTACTAACCTGAGATCAGGCCCAATATACATTCTCTCTAACGGCTACCGCTAAAATTTTTTTTTGTTTCGCCTTGCCCGGCGGAATGTTATTACAAAGCGAAATGAAAATTGAGCCTGATCTCAGGTTACTCTGTTACTGGCTTATTAAGACTTTTTTGGTCCTGTCAGTACAATTTTTGCTTTATATAACATTCAACTCTAATTTATAGTCACTCTCTCAAACCAGGAGCCTCGAAGTTCTTCGATTAGCGGGAAAATTTTCAAGTCTCCTTTTTCCAGTTTGTTTTATTAAAGTGTTTTCAGCTTAGTACAACAATGTATAATTTCTTGTCCTCGCAAAGTGCATTTTTGGTAAAAATGACAAATGTCTGGTGTGGAATAGCCTGATTGATAGAATCCTGATTCTCAGACGTTGGAGATCGTTCGCGGCCCCTTCGCTTCTCTCCCTCAGGCTGGGGATGAAAGTGTAAGCTTAGAGCAGTTACTAAGAGCATATCTGAAAAAGAAAAAAAAAGCCTAGATGGAACTTAAACGTCTTACACGAGAATTCAGCGAATGGTTAAAAATATATCCTGGAAAGACAAGGTTTAATACGATGGTAGGTTAGAAAAGGTGACCACTCGTCATTCACATACGAAATAGAGTGCTTTCACATGATTTCACGGCGGCCATATTGGTGTCCCAAAACAATGAAACGGCGGCCATGTTGGAGTTGAACTCTTTTATTATGCAAACGTTTTCTTTTGTTCCAATAAATTTGCCACTTGCACATTTCCCACAATGCACCTTATTTGCCGCCCACACACCCCCGACCCCCCAAATTTTGCATAACCTGTGTCTTTCATTTCTCCCGGGTATTACAGCCGTCCCTAGAGCAATTGAAAACAATGCTTATTCAAAATTTTGGGGGCGCAAATAAGGTTATTTAATATGGGAAATGTCGAAGTGGTGTATGGAAGGATTCCACTAGCTGTAGATAGGTCCCCAGTTGTTTTTTCGGGATCCGAAAGTTTCCTTGCTTGAAGGCCGGGTTCGGGATTAAGAGTATGTTGGAGATGCGGGATGCTAAAAATAACCATCGAGATTACGGGATGTAGCAAAAATTAGGGATGGAAGGACGGGATAATCGAACCCTGTTGGGGACCCTCCATCTGGACATGTTTTGCGTATTGGGAGCTCTCCAGCTGATAACGTGGGTGCTAACACTCGGAAGGTCTGCAAGTGGTAATCCAACATCTGCCTACATCAACACATTGTTGAGGGATACTGGCCTGGAGAACGTTAGAGTTCTTAATTGTTGGCCTAGATACAAATATCACGTAAAATAGCCTAAATATGTTTCCGGAAATTCCCGGTTACGTCATCGGGAACTGTATGAATTACTGCAGCTGATCTGTTAGCATTAGCCATTTTGTTGAACATTAGCCACATTGCATATATTATAAATGGACCCATATGGGGAGATTTGTTTGAATATTTGTCACTGAAGTACCCATGCCCTAATTAGCAATGAAGTAACTACCTAGAAAAAACATGATTTCAATACTTTTTTCTTAACAAAATTCTAAATATCACAATTTTTTCTAAATATCATGAGATTTTCTAAATATTACGAAAAATAATAAACGTCTCTTCTAAATATCTTTAAAAACATCTGGATATTTGTATCTAGGCCTAAGTTCTTGAAAGTTGCATAAGAGACAAGCGATTGAGCCTCATGGACTCATGTTTCATCCTGACGTCTTCTAACCGTCGACCAAAAGTAAGAGGTAGATTTTGTCAAATGAGCTCTTCGAAGAAATGGTAACGTCAACTCAAACCAACATTTGCAGAAAATAGGGCACACAAGTCTTGATTCGTACACAATAATAATAATAATAATAATAATAATAATAATTATAATAATAAAAATAATAATAATAGTTCCGTTCGAGGTACAAGAACGCAACCCCTAATTTGGGTTGGGTGTTCTGTGCATTATTGGGTGACCTGTGCAATTAATAAGGGGGATTTTTTGAGATTGCATTTTCGTTCGTCGTCGACACACATTTGCCTCGCTTTGAGGCGCTTTCTCAAGTTTTGCCTCACTTTGACACGCTAACTCATGTGGTGACTGTTGTGTCCTCGGCGTTCATCTTTCAAAGGTTTGCTAAGGTCTGTTATTCTTCGTAAAGCGTTCATCTTTTAAAAAGTTTGCTGAATCTTTGTAAAGCGTACATCGATCTGTGATTGCTGAATCGTCCAAAGCGTTCATCTTTCAGGAGTTTGCTGTTAAATTTTTACTTTGGATTAAGCCTTCATATTTTTCAGCATGGTTCGTCACTGTCTTTGGAAAATGTCTGCGACTACGGGTGCATGCATCAAACCGGGTTTAGTTCGGCGGCCGTTATGCCACAAAGTAAATTTACCGAGTTGTGTAGCTCGGCGGCCGTTTTGTCACAAAGTAAATTTACGAGTTGTGTAGCTCGGCAGCCGTTGTGCCACAAAGTAAATCTACAGAGATGTGAAGCTCGGCGGCGCCATTTGACCATGATTTGTGATTTTAGTTTTCGGCACCGGACAAACGAACACTTTAACTCTATGTTACTTATTAGGAAAAACTTATAAATCAGCCCACAGTAGCGCCACTCTCGATTCACTGAAATCAACACGCTCGACCAATTACTGGAAAAGTTATTGACGTGAGCCGCACACACGTTCCATTGAAGGCTTTGATAGGGTTAGCCTGTGTACAGACGTCCCCTCCTCCCTCAGGAAAAAATCGGGAGAGGGGACGTCTGTGAATCGCCGTTTCCCCGGAATGTTGGGGACAGCCTCTGATTGGTTGTAATAAAATGCCATGACCTAAGTAATTTCCTGTGTCGTGATTGGTGAATAGGTCGCAGAAAACTCCGGGATAAGAGTTTTCCCGGCAAAGCAAACAAAGGCATTTCTTCCCTTGCCTTTGCATGTTTTCTTTGAGTTGGTGTATATTCACCGGCTAGTTTTCGCCTTTCTTGAACAAAAAATGTGAATTGAGACCTGCGATGTTTGCTGCACCAGTTGTATGTGTTCTATGTCGTGGGGATATTTTGAAGATGAGTTCTCTTAAACACTCTTCTTGCTCTGGATATAGCCTGTGTACAGACGTCCCCCCCTCAGCAAAAATCCTGAGGGAGGGGGGACGTCTGTACACAGGCTAAGCAAAACACCTCTCATTTCCTGTTAATTTTCCCAGGAGTTACTCATCGTGCCCGAAATTGATTGACCGATAACGATGTTACTGTCAGATGGTCGGCACGATAATTACAAGAGGGCGGAATAGCGGCCTCAAATGTTTGTCTACTAACCTGAGATCAGGCGTTATTTTATTTTTTTTGCTTCTTTGCTTCTTTGGCTGAGAGACATAAAGGGATAATAGGGAGAGGGCATGATCTCAGGCTATTTGTCTACAGGCTCTCTCCCCCCGTTTCCCTTCCCCTTCCTTGCTATTTTTCCCCAAACAGAGAGCCTGTTCACACATTCATTCTGAACGAAATTTTTCGCCAGGAAACAGAAATGTCAATTGCACCTAAGAACGATTACTGATGCGAAATTATATTATTGTCCAGAGCTTGGGAATGACAGTTATTGAACCCTCGACTCCCGGGGGGGTACTCCTGGGAATTCTTGTTGGGGGGGTGCCCCCCGGTTTTTGAAATCCTGACCCAATTTAAGACCCACAAATGTAATTTTCCACATCCGTTTTCAGACTAGACCTCTAAAATCCTTACCCGTTTTCAGACCTGGCCTTTAGGCAAAAATTATGTTATCATTACTTACCTTTGAGTGCAAACAAAAAATTCTTAAAATCCATTTCGATTAAATTGAAACGATAAATATGTTCATACACTCCGTAGTTCCCTTGAAAACCATACCCGATTCCAGACCAAAATAGCCACAAAAAACCCTACCCGATGGGGCGGCACATACCTACATAAATACAGACATACATGTTTGGAGTCTTATACAATAAATAGAATATCAACTATGTTATAGTGCGAACGGAGCCTTTGACTACAATTTTCAAGTAAAATATTTCAGTCACGACCTGTGTCTAACCAACGGAAAGATTTTATGCCCGAAAAAGGCGTTAAATAATAAAAAAGAGATTAATCTGTTATCATTCAATTCTTTTTTTGCAGTCCTGAATCCTTGCTCGTTTGTTGCTTGAAGAGCTCCATCGAATACGGTCACCTTTAGCTTGCAGAAATTAGAGGTTTTGGTGTTAATGTCTTCAGGTTTTTATCGACATTTGCAGTACTGTTTGGTAATGACAGTTTTCTTAATTTTACTTCGTTTGTGAAACGTCCTATTCAAATACTTTACAAGAGTCTCTTTTAAGGTTAGGGTGGAAAAAATTGCCATGTTGCTGAAATTGTCTTTACAGGTTTGGCAAAGCCTTTGCGGCGATTGTCAGTTTAAAATGACTTTTGCTATGAACAGTTGTCTTTTGTCTTTTAAAGCTTTCGCAGCGATTGCCCCCCGTTTATGTATGGTTTAAGTGTGAGGTTGGACTTAAAAAAGGACTTCTAAGCAAGCACAAGCACTTGAGATGAACCTTACGATATCACGCTGATCACTAGCCTTCAAAACATTTTCATAATGATACACAGTTTAAATCGAGGTTTCGCTGTACGCAACCCTTACGTTGAAAATATGCCATAATCATAGCTATCTATCGCAAGAACCATCCACCCTTTCGCTATCACTGCTACCTGTACGCCTGGCAAACATATCGAACGCACTCTCCTAAGCTCCGATTACTCCTAGTGAGCTTATCATAAATTTTCATAGCTGGCAATTTCAGATATAAAATATTAAATAACTTTAAATAGATTTAATTATACTTTTTTACATATTATACGTAAAATCAACATCTTATAAGGTTATCGTTTCCTTACTTTGTGTTATATAGCTAATATCTGGATAACAATAATCAGAGTATTCTCCATAAATCGAAGGAAACACCCAGAAACACCTAGAATATATATTTTTTCTTGATACTTCTAACAAGCGACAGATAAATAAATAAAATAAAAACAATAAAAAAATCAATTTTCTGAGATTTCGTTTTTACAGTTGTTGCTGGTCCTTTTAGATAAATGGAACTAACTCAAAGATACATGTTCTTTTCAGACTAGCAGCCTAAAGACTTTTAACATTTGGTCAAATTCATCTAGTTTTACCACACACTTTTCGACAATTTCCGTTCTGGTTCTTGATAATAACAATATCATCATCATAGTTGTATTTCTTATAAACAAATACTTTAATGTATCAATATGGTAAGAAAATATCGATAATTTATCAACGGTAGGGGTATTTTGCAGAACGCCGAATGATGGTCAGTGGTATATAGCACTGAAAATAGTGATAAGGGCTAAGACATGACTATAGTGGTTAGGGTTAAGTCCTGCGAGTAGTGATTAGGGTTAAGCACTGACTGGAAGTATGGTTAGCGTTTATTTACTGTTAGGGTTGTCACTATATACCGCTGTTCATCATTCGGCGTTCTGCGTCTAGCGTTCTGCAAAATGCACTTGCCGATTTATGAACATAGTAATAAAAAAATTAATTTCTTCAAACTGTGTCAGAATCTGTTCATGTTTGAGCCTGAAACATTCCTGCCGTGACTTGTTGTTCGTAATGCTGTTTACATGTAAAATTTCAGCAAAGCAATATGAACTTGCGCAGTACCAATGTACGTACAATATTACTTCCGCCTACGTGCCCAGGTAGCCTATACTTAAATTATGCCCTGGGCTAAGTAAACAACTGAATGATTTAATATTTTTTAGTCTAGTGTTACTTTAAGGAAAAAAAATATTCGTGCAAAACATCTTGAGAAAAAAATATTCATTCAAGGGAAACACTAAAGAAAAAAAATTCATGCTGCTCGAAAAATTCCCCGCCCCCGCCCCCACCCCCCATAACTTTGCTAATGGTCCGTCCCTTAATAAAAGCGCCATGCACTCGTTTGTCGATGGAACAGCTGTTGCAGGTCCTTTTCAAAAACAGAACTCTAACACGACAAAAAATGGCTAAATTAGGCCTTTTCAATTAATTAGTTTTTGAGGATGAAGTAGCCATTGATTTGGGGTGGCTCGCTCCCATTGTCTTTGCTTGTTCAGCTTTCGGTTTATCCTCTGTTTTCTCTGTTGTATGCGAGGGAGTTTGCTTCAGCATTTCCTTTGATTTGAAATGTGATTCTGTGAGTTTTTCTGCCCTTGGAACAATAGTGACACTAGTTGCAGCCTCTGTTTCTTTTGTTTCTTGCACAGAAATGGCAGCAAACTTTTGATGCCGTTCCATCCTCTCCGCTGTATTCTTTAAGCGTTCCCATCTAATGGCACCTCTTTTATCAGCTTTTACCACACTAACATCAGCGCCTAAATCAAGAAGCTTTTGAACAGCTTGGTCGTTACGAGATCTCACTGCCAATTGAAGAGGCGTCCTGCCGTTTGCATCACGGACGTCTATATCTTGCACACCATACTTGATCAGCAGATCGATTATCTGACTGCAATCTCTTGCTCTGTACCAGTAACGGTCTGATTTAGTAACTGACTAATGCAGCGGTGTTTGTCCACCTTTATCTTGAATATTTACATCCGCGTTGTGTTCAAGTAATAATCTACAGAGGCTTTCGCTATCCGTCATGACACACCTGTGCAAGGGTGTATATCCACTTTCATCTTGAATATTTACTTTTGCGTTGTTTTCAAGTAATAATTTACAGAGGTTTTCGTTACCTTCTCTGACACCATAGTGCAAGGGTGTACATCCACTTTCATCTTGAATATTTACATCCGCGTTGTGTTCAAGTAACAATTTACAGAGGTTTTCTCCACGCCATTTGGCACATAAGTGCAAGGGTGTACATCCACGTCTATCTTGAATATTTACTTCCGCGTTGTTTTCAAGTAATAATTTACAGAGGTTTTCGTTACCGTTTTCGACACCATAGTGCAAGGATGTACATCCACTTTCATCTTGAATATTTACATCCGCGTTGTGTTCAAGTAACAATTTACAGAGGTTTTCTCCACACCATTTGGCACATAAGTGCAGGGGTGTACATCCACGTCTATCTTGAATATTTACATCCGAGTTGTGTTCAACTAATAATTTACAGAGGTTTTCGTTACGGTTTTTGACACACTTGTGCAAGGGTGTACATCCACGTCTATCTTGAATATTTACATCCGAGTTGTGTTCAACTAATAATTTACAGAGGTTTTCGTTACCCTTTATGACACACTGGTGCAACGGTGTATATCCATCTCTATCTTGAATATTAACATCCGCGTTGAATTCAAGTAACAATCTACAGAGGTTTTCGTTAGCCTTTATGACACACAAGTGCAAGGGTGTATATATCTGATAATCTTGAATATTTACATTCGCGTTGTGTTCAAGCAACATTCTACAGAGCTTTTCGTTACCCTTAAAAGCATACCAGCACAGGGGTGAAAATCCACTATTATCTTGAATATTTACATCCGCGTGGTGTTCAAGTAACAATCTGGCAAGGTTTTCGTTATCCTTTGTATCACACCAGTGCAAGGGAGTCTGTCCATTATTATCTTGAATATTTACATCCGCTTTGTGTTCAAGTAACAGTCTAACGAGGGTTTCGTTTCCTTTAAAGACTGACTGGTGAAGGGGTGTATACCCATTAGCAGTTTTAATATTTGCATTTGCGTTGCGTTTAAGAAATAATCGGACGAAGTTTTCGTTATTCTTTGTGACTGAACGGTGCAGTGCTGTGTAGCCTTCTTTATCTTGAACATCAACATCTGCGCTGAGTTCAAGAAACAATCTCACGAGGCTTTCGAAACCACTGTTCACTGACAGGTGCAACGGTGTGCATCCATCTTGATTTTGTTTATTTAGATCCGCGTTGTGTTCAAGTAATAATCTACCGATGTTTTCGTTACCTTCTGTCACACACCGGTGCAGGGGTGTATGTCCACTATAATCTTGAATATTTACATCCGCTTTGTGTTTAAGTAACAACCTGATGAGGTTTTCGTGACCTTTATTGACTGAAACGTGCAGTGCTGTGAACCCATTGCCACCCTGGACATCTACATTAGCTCCATGCCTTAAAAGCAAGCACGCTGCCATGTAATTGCTCCATTCAGTTGCTAATATTAAAGGTGTAACTTTATCATCTTTTCTTTGGGCATCAACGTCGGCCCCAAGATCAATAAGGGTCTCAATAAACTGACTTGAGGATGAACGACTCGTCTGCTGCAAAGTTGTGCAATCATTGTCTGATCCAGAGGCATTAATATCTACACCGTCATTTAATACAAGTTCAACAGCCTGTTCCGCATCATCATTGCATGTACCCCACTGCAGCTCAGTCAGTCTGCTGTTGTTCTCAGCCAACTTTTTATGAAGTCGTTCGATACTATAATGATTTGATTTTGTTCCCTTCACAAGTGATAAGATGTCAACTGCAGTTTTCCCGGAAAATCCTTTGGCGTTATTTCCCGTTTTTGTATACTCCATCTCTTCTAAGAAGTTCACAAGAAGGCCACTAGCTTCTAAAACAATGTTGTATTCTCCCTCTAAGACAGCCGCCTGAAGTAGATTAAATCCAGATTGTTTATCCACTTGCAAGAAAGCTTTTCTTGAGAGTTCCTTTAGACTTACCTACGATGAAAATGACCATGTTTTTGAGCGAAAATTAGAAAGAGGGAATTCATTTAGCACTACTTTCCTACTATTCTTATTGCAGATCATAGATTGACCGGGCTTTACTATACTCTTAATGCAAATGGACACATCTACAAAAAATGTGGTTGGTTGCTATGGTTACAACATACATTTTGTTTAGAATTGTTACTATCAAATTCAGAAACCGCGAACATGCTAATATTTATATAGAAGCTTGCCCGTCAAAGAGTTAATTATTGTTGCTCCTGGAAATTTATCAACACCAAAATTATTTCTGGAATGTTATTGTGTCAAGGGGAAAGAAGCCAACAAAGTGAGGGAGAAGTGAGCTGCATGCAGCAAGGGTAATTATTTTGTGGTTTGCTGCCCGCTAACTAATCCATAATTGGATTGATCATAAGACAATGAACATTTCCAAAATATTTCTAATTCTCTAGCTTCTCTGAGTTTGACATTAATGATACCGCTTTAAGACTAAAAGTATGAAAATGGCTCCAAATGGCGACAAAGTTGATGTTAGAATTTTTAGCTGTCAGATGGGGGAAAGGTTTTGAAAACAAGACTGTCTGGATTCCTCCTCCACCCTTCTAAACAATGTCGAGTTTTTTTGTTTCCTGCAGGTACCAAGAGTAGGCACTATCAGCGAATTCGAAAAAAAAGGGTGGTTGCGAACAAACGTTTCAGGTAATTTTGGAGAACACAATTTAGATGGTGGTTATTAATGAGTAGTTATTTGAATGAAACTACTGGGCTCCCACAGCGCCAGTCACCCCCATGATATCTAGATTACATTTAAAAGCTAATCGCAGGCTATATAATACATTTCAGTTTAAGTTTTAGCAAATTCCGCAACACAGCAAAAAAAAAAAAAAAAAGCATCTGAAGGTAGGGGGATGTAACTGTCTTGCCCTTTCTGTAACGGTGGGGGTAAGGATTTGCTTGTTAAGTTGAGATGGACTTTACAAACAATGATGTAGTTTTCGTCCTTTCATGTGATTGCAGCATATTAAACCCCCATCCCTAGTGTGTCCAAAACCATTCAGAGAGCCGACATTAATAACCAAGAAATATCATGTGCGATGAAAACTGTCTTGGACACACACGCGACCTTTGATGGTGTCCGCTACTAATGGGTTCGTTTTACAGTAAACTCACAGTAAATGTGGGACTAAACGTTTGAGGGAAATATTGAGCCACTCATCCGCTTAATTAGGTTTCCGTTTAATACAGGATTCATTGTACTGTGATCTTCGGATGGTGATAACCGAGCGATTGGAAATCACGTTCGTGTAGAGAAGAACCAATATAAGGTCTTCGCGATATAAGCTAGGATAAAAACTCATACGACATTGTATACGTAATACTATACTAATATACGTTCAACATTATCAACAGAGAATATAACAAATGTAAGCGAATTCCATCTGAAAGACAAGGTTGGCAAGAAGGATTAGGGGACATGTAGTATGATATCTTACTGGTTGAAGAAGACTTGGCGTAGGATCATTTTTCAACAGCAACTGTACTATGGAATGGTGTTCTTGACGTTCAGCTTTCTGCAGAGGTGTACGTTGAAACTAAAAACATTACAAGCAGAGTATGTAATTCGTGTTACTTACCACTTGTTATTTACGAAGAAGAAATATCTTAACTAGGGGTATGTCTACATAAGGTATTGCAATAAGGAACTGTTCATTATCCTAAACAGAACGAAACCTGCATTTAACGGACACTTAAGGGACCTTCGTTTACAGAAATTGTAGGAGGAAATATTTGAAATATGCTGTGCCATTCGTCTCCTTAATACTTTCTAGTCGCCTCGGATAAGGACGATAAACCGTAAGCTCCGTCTCACTATTCTTGCACATATGGTAAATTCTGCGGGACGTTAAAGCACTCTCACACTGTTCGGGGACGACTAGTCCACGGTGTGGTTTTACATTATAGGAAAGGTAATTGGTAGTCAGAAACAGTATAGAAAAGTCTAGTTTCCCTCAGATTTCCCTCACATGGTAACGGCCGGAGTAACAGTTACAGGTGTAATGCAATTCATGCAAGCCCCGTCTTCACGATTACACTGAGTCTTGTTTAGGCCGGTCCCGAGAGTGAATAAGAGCAATTTCCTTTGCCTGCGCAACGAAACCTTCAATTCAGCAGAGGAAGTCTTACAGTTACAGTTAAAAGTTTGCGAAACTAGACTTTGTGCCTTTCAATTTTTTAACTAAATGATTTATTATAGCCCAATTTTCTCATGAATAACAAATAAAAACAACTAGTGTAGAAGCACAACAAAAAACTAACAAATTAGGAACGTACTATTGAAAGTAAATGTAACACGGTAAGGACACAAAGATAAAAATAGCAGTTATATCAACGCAGTCGTTAAATTTAATTTATCTTGCCACCGTAAGAGATTCAAATGCAACAACAACTTCCCTTGTCTCACTCTTCTCTCGGCACTATATTGTTTACTGTAAAAAAAAAAAAAAAACGTTCACTATCTCACCCTGTCTTTAGCTTTGACGTTTGCACCATGTTCTAACAACAGTATGACAATAGATTCCTGTCCATACCAACAGGCAAGATGAAGAGGAGTCAAAGAAAACTACAGAAATAGGAAGAAAAAAAAAGCAAGTAGAAAAGGGTGAGAACGGGCAGTTTGTCCAGCAATAATGATGGTCTTTCATAAAATAAATCTAGAGGCTGTTACTGGACTAATTTATTTCCTTCATTTTACAAGGAGGGGGCCAAGTGCAACATTAAAACTGAGCCCAAATGCAACGTTTACAGGCCACTTTCCATTAGGAATTGGTGGAACAAGGCTATCTGTTTGCGTTCAGAACATTGCTGCTGGGGGGAGGGGAGGGGAGCGGAGTAAATGAGCCCGCCGTCGGCCTCAGGTTAGTTGGTCAAATGTCTATTTTGAGCTACCGACGTAAAATAAGGACTTTTACCTTTTCCTTTTCACGGCGGATCACTTCCCCCCCAAGTCCAAAGTCCCCTTAACTTTTCATCGTTACAGACTCGTATATGTTGTAGTTAATTTTTTAGCTCAGGTAATTTTTATTTTTCTTATGTTTCAACTTCATTAGCGTACATTACCATAAACAAAAGAAAAACAAAAATTAAGTGAGATAAAAAATTAACTACAACATATAACATTATTAAAGTAGTTTGAATATGATCGTCTGGGTGAGTGAAGTACCGAATAGGTCTGTTGGTGACAGAAGTTGACGTTTGCTACAACCTGTGTCGAAGCGATTATCAGAATTTTCCTTGACTCTTATGTAGACTTCTGCACAGGTTGTGAAAATGTCAGTGTGGTCAGCAGTTCCATTCAGAGCTACACTTACTCGACCTACTAATGACAGGATTCATGGGTTCAAACCAGTTACAACATTAAGAACTTTAATATTTTGCTCTTTCCCATGAATTTAAGAGGAAACACTATCAGACATCGAAAGCAAAACACTCGGGTAAAGAACATGGCCTTAAATACTGCATCTTAGGGGTAAACGGTTTACTCTTGTTTGATGGAGAACTTTGGAAGAAAATTGCCTGAAGTCTTACAGAGGACTTTTTCGTGCCTATTTTTAAAAAGACACAGAAAATGAAAGCTAACCCGAGTACGTGCTGAGACTATCAGCAAGTACTGGATTATAAAAAGTAAAGACGTTAAGAGTCTGTTTTAAAGAATATGCGCTAAAACAGAATTTTGTGGTTTTCCTGTCCTGTTGTCAACGATTTGTCACTACCGGCCAATTAGAATGCTGTGTTCGTTCATGAACGCAAGGAATACAATTATACTCAAAGGCTTTCGTGTAGGCTATAGCTTCTAATCGCCGCCAGCCGGAAAGATGGCGCAAACCCAAACACAAGCTCCTGCTCGTAATCTACAAAAGCAAGAAACAAGTGCATAAGAATCCACAAGCATTAGATTTACAAAGACAGGGGAAGACAAAAACCTGATCTTTTTGATCCACATCTTCACCACTTTCAAGAAGCATTTTGACCGTCTCGTATTGTCCACTGATTGCAGCCTTGTGTAGGAGGCCTCTCGATGCCTATTTTTTTTAAAAAATAACTTTTATCAGAATAAATATAAATGTAAAGGATTACTTAATCCCAAGAGAGTACACCCTCTCTTGAAAACCCTGTTGATAACAACCAAATCCATCAGTCCAAATACCTAACACCGGGTTATCTACTATGTTATAATGGTTCACCCTGTCTTTTGGGTCTAACTATCGCGGCGTAAATGTATCTCCGTACTAATAACTTTACTGTCTGTATCTTAATGTTAGAGATAATGATTCAATACTGCACTCTGCCGGGTTTGATTTATGTTTAAGTCGTCAAAAATATGCCATTTTCAATCCTTCCAGCAAGTGACGTTTTTTAAATATATTTTTCTTTGCTTAAATTAACAAAGAGAGAACCTTACACTTGCGTTGCGGTGCTCCATTTCACCAATATAAATCCGATTTTGCACCTGAATCGTTCAGATTGGTATCTGAATCTCGTTTCAGATTTTTGTTTCATTTAACGACACTGCTTTTTAATCGCAAACTTGAATGTACTCGTTCATCAGGTGATCGATAAACCGGCAAACGTTATTCATACTCCTCCGTTGTCCTATGCCGCTTAAAAGCTGTAAAATATTAAACTCATATCATGGTACCTTGTAACTCAAGATGCGCAAACGAAAACGCTTGGCGATTCTCTCACCGTAAAATGTTCATCTCTCAGCATTTGATGTTTCGCAGTTGTTTGTCTGAGATTTTTTGGTTCAAATTCCAGATAATTTCAAGTTGACGAGTCCCAGTATGAACCGCTACTAGTCAAAGGGGTACTTTCCCTTCCATTGTTCTATGAGAAGACGCTGCAATTGGCGGAAAAAATCAAAAGCGTTGCGAGGAAATTGCGAAGGAGATCAGTGCAGTAGCCAACTACCGTATGGATCAATCTTTTTAAAGATTCTTGTTCTGCCTACTACGACAATCCAACCACAGGGATTGTCTATATCCGCAAAAAAGTTTGGCTAAAACGAACGCAACCTAAATATCTCAGCAAACTTACTTTTGCTCTCTCAGCTCTCTCCATATGGGTCAGGAACTGCTTCTTATTCTAGGACGAATAACAAAATGGGTATAAACTGAAAGTATATTCCTGCCAGAACAAGGAATATAAAGGCATTGAGGTCAAGGTTATTATGAGCGAAAACAAACCCGCTAATCTACGCCTTTATGAAGCATTTTACATTAGAAAGTGCACGCCTACATTCAATTCCCGGGAGGAATGTAGTGAATTCGCAGACCTTCTATTTTAGGGCCTGTTTACATGAAGGTGGGGGACCCCAGGTAGGTGTGGTAACATGTGGCGGGTTACCCCACCTAACGTGTAAACGTGATCCGATCAAAATAAGAGATTATATGGACAGGCGGGTTACCTCACCTTCCTGGGGTGCAGGCGATAGCTTCTAATCGCCGCCAGCCGGGAAGATGCCGCAAACCCAAACACAAGCGCCCGCTCAATCTACAAAAGCAAGAAAAGAATGTAATCCACAAGCATTAGATTTACAAAGACCGGGGAAGACAAAACCTGATCATTTTGATCCACATCTTCGCCACATTCAAGAAGCATTTTGACCGTCTCGTATTGTCCACTGATTGCAGCCTTGTGTAGGAGGCCTCTCGATGCCTATTTTTTTAAAAAATAACAGGGGCACCCAACGACAATTTTCGGGAAAAAATCTGTTCGGAAGACGATTTGAGATCTAGAATTTTCGGAACATTTGTTGTAAAATTTCTTGCTTGCCTGCCTCTCCTAGGATTTTCGAACATCTAAAAAATGGTATAATAGCCTATTTTTAACGGATTTTTACCCTAAAAAGGTCACCTACAATTTTCGGGAGCCTTTTTTCTGGCTGAAATTTTCGAAAAGGTAAGTTTTGATCCCTATAATTTTCGGATCACTTGACTTTCAGCTAGGAAATCCGAACAGATGAAAAATTTTTAGGGGATAAAAATATGCCTATATCTACCGTTTAAATACTAAAATACGTTTAACAATTCTATGTTTAAGTGGTTTTGATCTATATTCTCGTTGGGTGCCCCTGAAATAACTTTTATCACAGTAAAGATAAATGTAAAGGATTACTTAATCCCAAGAGAGTACACCCTCTCTTGAAAATCCTGTTGAAAACAACCAAATCCATCAGTCCAAATACCTAACACCGGGTTATCTACTTTGTTATAATGGTTAACCCTGTCTTCTGGGTCTAACAATCTCGGCGTAAATGTATCTCCGTACTAATAACTTTACTGTCTGTATCTTAATGTTAGAGATAATGATTCAATACTGCACTTTGCCGGGTTTGATTTATGTTTAAGTCGTCAAAATATGCCATTTTCAATCCTTCCAGCAAGTGACGTTTTTAAAATATATTTTACTTTGCTTAAATTAACAAAGAGAGAACACTACACTTGCGTTGCGGTGCTCCATTTCACCAATATAAATCCGATTTTGCACCTGAATCGTTCAGATTGGTATCTGAATCTCGTTTCATATTTTTGTTTCATTCAACGACACTGCTTTTTAATCGCAATCTTGAATGTACTCGTTCATCAGGCGATCGATAAACAGGCAAACGTTATTCATACTCCACCGTTGTCCTATGCAACTTAAAAGCTATAATATATTAAACTCATATGGTACCGTGTAACTCAAGATGCGCAAACGAAAACGCTTGGCGATTCTCTCACCGTGAAATGTTCATCTCTCAGCATTTGATGTTTCGTAGTTGTTTGTCTGAGATTGTTTGGTTCAAATTCCAGATAATTTCAAGTTGACAAGTCCCAGTATGAACCGCTACTAGTCAAAGGGGTACTTTCCCTTCCATTGTTCTATGAGAAGACACTTCTATTAGGGGAAAAAATCAAAAGCGTTGCGAGGAAATTGCGAAGGAGATCAGTGCAGCAGCCAACTACAGTATGGATCAATCTTTTTAAATTCTTTTTCTGCCTACCACGACAATCCAACCATCCGGATTGTCTATATCCGAAAAAAAGTTTGGCTAAAAGGAACGCAACCTAAATATCTCAGCAAACTTACTTTTGCCTTC
>CALNXK010000299.1:432500-438505 GCA_942486035.1 Porites lobata
ATTGTCAAGTTCAGTCCCTGAGCTAACTCGCCATGGGTTGGAAAGGGGCCTCCACGTCAATCCCTAGGGGGGGAGGCTGCTGCAAAAGCGTTGTACCTTCCGTTAGTCCTGGTCTGGGAGAGTCAGTGCACTGGTCACGTCTGCCTTTAGTTTGTCATGTGAAATTCTTGTGACGTTTGAGGCCCATTGGCCAATGAAAGCATTCCCTCAAGCACGTGCTAGGCTGGGGGGTGGAGGAAGTCAGGGGGGTGACTTAACCTTGAATTCTCTGCTTAGAACTTGCTGAAGTCTCAAGCGTCCTCCGTCATTCAGGGCCTTTAAGCAGCTAGAGTGTATGGACAAGTCCAGAGTGTCTTTTGATGGACTTGAATGTTTTTTTGCTAATCAGGAACCAAGAAGAGAGTCACCTTAAGAGAACCATGGGTAAGAGCTGAGTTTCTTGGCGATATTTACTTTAGTTGAGTCAGTTTAAGGTGTGTGGGCTCCTGGTGTCCGATGTTACGGTTTTCATAAATCCGGCTAGATGATGTCGTTGAATGCTGTCGGGAGGGGAGAAATGGGGCCAAACTGGGTTGGGAGGAGGCAGATTTGGCCCGAGGTGACCTCCTTCTTGGAAAAGACAGCATTTGTCGTCAACATCTAGCCGAATTTTGAAAACCTACCTGAAAATGCACCAGAATATTCGCACAGAAAGCTGGCCATAGCCAGCTTTCTGGTCACTGCGCTGAGAGAAAACATAGGGGCTTGCTGTCCTGCTTGGTCTCATTGTCAAGTTCAGTCCCTGAGCTAACTCGCCATGGGTTGGAAAGGGCCTCCACGTCAATCCCTAGGGGGGGAGGCTGCTGCAAAAGCGTTGTACCTTCCGTTAGTCCTGGTCTGGGAGAGTCAGTGCACTGGTCACGTCTGCCTTTAGTTTGTCATGTGAAATTTTAGACGTTTGAGGCCCATTGGCCAATGAAAGCATTCCCCTCAAGCACGTGCTAGGCTGGGGGGTGGAGGAAGTCAGGGGGGTGACTTAACCTTGAATTCTCTGCTTAGAACTTGCTGAAGTCTCAAGCGTCCTCCGTCATTCAGGGCCTTTAAGCAGCTAGAGTGTATGGACAAGTCCAGAGTGTCTTTTGATGGACTTGAATGTTTTTTTGCTAATCAGGAACCAAGAAGAGAGTCACCTTAAGAGAACCATGGGTAAGAGCTGAGTTTCTTGGCGATATTTACTTTAGTTGAGTCAGTTTAAGGTGTGTGGGCTCCTGGTGTCCGATGTTACGGTTTTCATAAATCCGGCTAGATGATGTCGTTGAATGCTGTCGGGAGGGGAGAAATGGGGCCAAACTGGGTTGGGAGGAGGCAGATTTGGCCCGAGGTGACCTCCTTCTTGAAAAAGACAGCATTTGTCGTCAACATCTAGCCGAATTTTTGAAAACCTACCTGAAAATGCACCAGAATATTCGGCACAGAAAGCTGGCCATAGCCAGCTTTCTGGTCACTGCGCTGAGAGAAAACATAGGGGCTTGCTGTCCTGCTTGGTCTCATTGTCAAGTTCAGTCCCTGAGCTAACTCGCCATGGGTTGGAAGGGGCCTCCACGTCAATCCCTAGGGGGAGGCTGCTGCAAAAGCGTTGTACCTTCCGTTAGTCCTGGTCTGGGAGAGTCAGTGCACTGGTCACGTCTGCCTTTAGTTTGTCATGTGAAATTCTTGTGACGTTTGAGGCCCATTGGCCAATGAAAGCATTCCCTCAAGCACGTGCTAGGCTGGGGGGGGAGGAAGTCAGGGGGGGTGACTTAACCTTGAATTCTCTGCTTAGAACTTGCTGAAGTCTCAAGCGTCCTCCGTCATTCAGGGCCTTTAAGCAGCTAGAGTGTATGGACAAGTCCAGAGTGTCTTTTTGATGGACTTGAATGTTTCTTTTGCTAATCAGGAACCAAGAAGAGAGTCACCTTAAGAGAACCATGGGTAAGAGCTGAGTTTCTTGGCGATATTTACTTTAGTTGAGTCAGTTTAAGGTGTGTGGGCTCCTGGTGTCCGATGTTACGGTTTTCATAAATCCGGCTATATATCTAGCCGAATTTTTGAAAACCTACCTGAAAAATGCACCAGAATATTCGCACAGAAAGCTGGCCATAGCCAGCTTTCTGGTCACTGCGCTGGGAAAATACATAGGGGGCTTGCTGTCCTGCTTGGTCTCATTGTCAAGTTCAGTCCCTGAGCTAACTCGCCATGGGTTGGAAAGGGGCCTCCTCGTCAATCCCTAGGGGGGGAGGCTGCTGCAAAAGCGTTGTACCTTCCGTTAGTCCTGGTCTGGGAGAGTCAGTGCACTGGTCACGTCTGCCTTTAGTTTGTCATGTGAAATTCTTGTGACGTTTGAGGCCCATTGGCCAATGAAAGCATTCCCCTCAAGCACGTGCTAGGCTGGTAGGGTGGAGGAAGTCAGGGGGGGTGACTTAACCTTGAATTATCTTCTTAGAACTTGCTGAAGTCTCAAGCGTCCTCCGTCATTCAGGGCCTTTAAGCAGCTAGAGTGTATGGACAAGTCCAGAGTGTCTTTTTGATGGACTTGAATGTTTCTTTTGCTAATCAGGAACCAAGAAGAGAGTCACCTTAAGAGAACCATGGGTAAGAGCTGAGTTTCTTGGCGATATTTACTTTAGTTGAGTCAGTTTAAGGTGTGTGGGCTCCTGGTGTCCGATGTTACGGTTTTCATAAATCCGGCTAGATGATGTCGTTGAATGCTGTCGGGGGGGGAGAAATGGGGCCAAACTGGGTTGGGAGGAGGCAGATTTGGCCCGAGGTGACCTCCTTCTTGGAAAAGACAGCATTTGTCGTCAACATCTAGCCGAATTTTTTGAAAACCCACCTGAAAATGCACCAGAATATTCGCACAGAAAGCTGGCCATAGCCAGCTTTCTGGTCACTGCGCTGAGAGAAAACATAGGGGGCTTGCTGTCCTGCTTGGTCTCATTGTCAAGTTCAGTCCCTGAGCTAACTCGCCATGGGTTGGAAAGGGGCCTCCACGTCAATCCCTAGGGGGGAGGCTGCTGCAAAAGCGTTGTACCTTCCGTTAGTCCTGGTCTGGGAGAGTCAGTGCACTGGTCACGTCTGCCTTTAGTTTGTCATGTGAAATTCTTGTGACGTTTGAGGCCCATTGGCCAATGAAAGCATTCCCCTCAAGCACGTGCTAGGCTGGGGGGTGGAGGAAGTCAGGGGGTGACTTAACCTTGAATTCTCTGCTTAGAACTTGCTGAAGTCTCAAGCGTCCTCCGTCATTCAGGGCCTTTAAGCAGCTAGAGGTATGGACAAGTCCAGAGTGTCTTTTTGATGGACTTGAATGTTTTTTTGCTAATCAGGAACCAAGAAGAGAGTCACCTTAAAGAGAACCATGGGTAAGAGCTGAGTTTCTTGGCGATATTTACTTTAGTTGAGTCAGTTTAAGGTGTGTGGGCTCCTGGTGTCCGATGTTACGGTTTTCAGAATCCGGCTAGATGATGTCGTTGAATGCTGTCGGAGGGGAGAAATGGGGCCAAACTGGGTTGGGAGGAGGCAGATTTGGCCCGAGGTGACCTCCTTCTTGGAAAAGACAGCATTTGTCGTCAACATCTAGCCGAATTTTTGAAAACCTACCTGAAAATGCACCAGAATATTCGCACAGAAAGCTGGCCATAGCCAGCTTTTCGGGTCACTGCGCTGAGAGAAAACATAGGGGCTTGCTGTCCTGCTTGGTCTCATTGTCAAGTTCAGTCCCTGAGCTAACTCGCCATGGGTTGGAAAGGGGCCTCCACGTCAATCCCTAGGGGGAGGCTGCTGCAAAAGCGTTGTACCTTCCGTTAGTCCTGGTCTGGGAGAGTCAGTGCACTGGTCACGTCTGCCTTTAGTTTGTCATGTGAAATTCTTGTGACGTTTGAGGCCCATTGGCCAATGAAAGCATTCCCCTCAAGCACGTGCTAGGCTGGGGGTGGAGGAAGTCAGGGGGGGTGACAACCTTGAATTCTCTGCTTAGAACTTGCTGAAGTCTCAAGCGTCCTCCGTCATTCAGGGCCTTTAAGCAGCTAGGAGTGTATGGACAAGTCCAGAGTGTCTTTTGATGGACTTGAATGTTTCTTTTTGTTAATCAGGAACCAAGAAGAGAGTCACCTTAAGAGAACCATGGGTAAGAGCTGAGTTTTTGGCGATATTTACTTTAGTTGAGTCAGTTTAAGGTGTGTGGGCTCTGGTGTCCGATGTTACGGTTTTCATAAATCCGGCTAGATGATGTCGTTGAATGCTGTCGGGAGGAGAAATGGGGCCAAACTGGGAGGAGGAGGCAGATTTGGCCCGAGGTGACCTCCTTCTTGGAAAGACAGCATTTGTCGTCAACATCAGCCGAATTTTTGAAAACCTACCTGAAAATGCACCAGAATATTCGCACAGAAAGCTGGCCATAGCCAGCTTTCTGGTCACTGCGCTGAGAGAAAACATAGGGGGCTTGCTGTCCTGCTTGGTCTCATTGTCAAGTTCAGTCCCCTGAGCTAACTCGCCATGGGTTGGAAAGGGGCCTCCACGTCAATCCCTAGGGGAGGCTGCTGCAAAAGCGTTGTACCTTCCGTTAGTCCTGGTCTGGGAGAGTCAGTGCACTGGTCACGTCTGCCTTTAGTTTGTCATGTGAAATTCTTGTGACGTTTGAGGCCCATTGGCCAACGAAAGCATTCCCCTCAAGCACGTGCTAGGCTGGGGGGGTGGAGGAAGTCAGGGGGTGACTTAACCTTGAATTCTCTGTTAGAACTTGCTGAAGTCTCAAGCGTCCTCCGTCATTCAGGGCCTTTAAGCAGCTAGAGTGTATGGACAAGTCCAGAGTGTCTTTTTGATGGACTTGAATGTTTCTTTTGCTAATCAGGAACCAAGAAGAGAGTCACCTTAAGAGAACCATGGGTAAGAGCTGAGTTTCTTGGCGATATTTACTTTAGTTGAGTCAGTTTAAGGTTAACTGGGCTCCTGGTGTCCGATGTTACCAGTTTTCCATAAATCCGCTAGATCTAGCCGAATTTTTGAAAACCTACCTGAAATGCACCAGAATATTCAGCTGACAGAAAGCTGGCCATAGCCAGCTTTCTGGTCACTGCGCTGAGAGAAAACATAGGGGCTTGCTGTCCTGCTTGGTCTCATTGTCAAGTTCAGTCCCTGAGCTAACTCGCCATGGGTTGGAAAGGGGCCTCCACGTCAATCCCTAGGGGGGGGCTGCTGCAAAAGCGTTGTACCTTCCGTTAGTCCTGGTCTGGGAGAGTCAGTGCACTGGTCACGTCTGCCTTTAGTTTGTCATGTGAAATTCCAGACGTTTGAGGCCCATTGGCCAATGAAAGCATTCCCCTCAAGCGCGTGCTAGGCTGGGGGGGTGGAGGAAGTCAGGGGGGGGGGTGACTTAACCTTGAATTCTCTGCTTAGAACTTGCTGAAGTCTCAAGCGTCCTCCGTCATTCAGGGCCTTTAAGCAGCTAGAGTGTATGGACAAGTCCAGAGTGTCTTTTTGATGGACTTGAATGTTTCTTTTGCTAATCAGGAACCAAGAAGAGAGTCACCTTAAGAGAACCATGGGTAAGAGCTGAGTTTCTTGGCGATATTTACTTTAGTTGAGTCAGTTTAAGGTGTGTGGGCTCCCCTGGTGTCCGATGTTACGGTTTTCATAAATCCGGCTAGATGATGTCGTTGAATGCTGTGTCGGGGGGGGAGAAATGGGGCCAAACTGGGTTTGGGAGGAGGCAGATTTGGCCCGAGGTGACCTCCTTCTTGGAAAAGACAGCATTTGTCGTCAACATCTAGCCGAATTTTTGAAAACCTACCTGAAAAATGCACCAGAATATTCGCACAGAAAGCGGGGCCATAGCCAGCTTTCTGGTCACTGCGCTGAGAGAAAACATGGGGGCTTGCTGTCCTGCTTGGTCTCATTGTCAAGTTCAGTCCCTGAGCTAACTCGCCATGGGTTGGAAGGGGGCCTCCACGTCAATCCCTAGGGGAGGCTGCTGCAAAAGCGTTGTACCTTCC
>CALNXK010000300.1:0-45000 GCA_942486035.1 Porites lobata
AGGGCTGCGAAACTAATCAAAGTTCTGCAAGTCACGTTTTTACGGTAAAAATGAAAATTTGTGGGTGGCAATCTTTCGCATTTCCGGTGTTTGGCGTGTTGGGTGGTGGAATTTCACTACAAGTGTCCGTTTAATACAGGTTGGAAACAATAGAAATGACCATTTCAGTACTTTTTAGGTGTCCGCGTCCGCTTAATATAGGTGTCTCATTAATAAAGGTTTTCATTTAAAGTAAATAAGGAAATAAATTTGGGGACTTCGGCTACTGTCCGCTTAATAGATTGGCCGCTTAATACGGTGTCCGCTTAATACAGGTTTCACTGTAGTAACAAGAACAAATAAATACAATTTTCTGGATCCAAATCAAGTAAAATTTATTTTACTGAGAATTCTTTTAAAATGATAAGAAATTTCAGAAAAAAAGGCGTGGCCACGCGGTCCCCTCGGTCAATCCCTAAATCCCAAAATCTTTATCAAAACTTGATATGGGATCGAAGAAAGTAGACCGTTGGTCTTCCAAGAATGCTGGCATTTGACGGTAGCAGGAATCTTGAATAGGGCTTCCAGATTGATGCAAAAATATGTGACAATAAATGAACGAATACATCTTAGTGGAAAACCGCTCCCAGCTCACTGTTATATTTTTCGATTGAAGTGACAAAAATTCTCGTTCCATCTCTTACAAAAAATGGGGTAAGACGGACAATTTATTGGTGACTCAAAACTTGGCTCACAATTATTTCATCCCTTGTTTCAGTTCTTATCTGTTAGTCACTTCTAGTGCATGATACGTCCGCAGTCATAGGCACCCCAAGCTCACGAGTGAGAATCGTTGTTTCATAAAAGAATGATTATAAGCCGTCAACGGTAGAACGAAAACTCGCTGGAATCACCCTGAAACGGCCAAAATGCTAAAAAAAACCATATTTTTAGACAAGGAGACAAGGTAAGGAATTCTGATGTATTTTTATTACTATTTTTGATTCTTAAATAACGATCGTTATGCAACAACGATTCTTTTTCGTGAGCTTGGGGTACCTGTGGTCATTGCTGTAAGCGATTTTGATTTTGGTTACATTCCTACTGTTGTGTGATGTGCGAAGTCGCGCGCGTGTATCAGGATTTGAGTACCGGCCATGATTAGCCTAAAAACAGCCATTGTGGATTTGCTACTCAGGATGAAAGTAAATTCAAAACGCACTTCCAGTAATTTGTTGTGTTTGTTGGGGTCAAAAACAAGGATCTCGCCGCTGCTTCGCATTTTAAGGTATACATCTAAATCACGTCATTTCTCGCGCGTCTCGCGCGTCTCCAGTACTAGTAAGTCTGTGCTCAGGCCCACGTAGCCTTTGGGAAGCCTGTGGAGGAGGCAGAAGAAAATGCATTATAGCTAATTATATTTACAGTTTTACATTTTTTGTGTGTTTTGGTTTTGGGCTGTTGATCCTCTTTATCGATTTCTGATTTTGTTATATTTAATTCTGATCTGTCACAGTTACCGTTTTAGGCTTTTTGTGTCTTTCCCTTTTGGTTGATGTATTAATTCCGTTTCGGGAATTGTGTTCCTGTTTTCTGGTTGTGGATTTGTCTTGTTTTCGCTATTAGCTTACCGTTTTGGCTCGTGTGTTTCGGTTTTGGGTTTGAGGCTTTCTGCTTTTCTGTTTTGTTTCTATCGGCCACAGTATAAATTAAATTGTTATTCAGTGGCATCTAAACTGCAAACCACTGAAGACAACTTTACGAGACAGAGAATTTCCCGAGGAGATTTTACTGAACTCCTTTTACAGGTAGGAAAGATGCTCGTTCAATTTGGAATTTTCCGAACCTGAGAAGATATTGAAAATGTTTTTTTGGTCACGTTCCGCTGTACGTAGTTTCCTTAATTTCCTATCTTCTCCGGCTTTTTTATCCCTGGAAATAACTTTTAATTTAGCCTAGGTTGCGACAGCGAATCAAAGTATGTTTGTTCGATAATTTGTAGGGTGTCCCGGACTCGGCGTTTAGCTCTGACAGGCGTTTCAAGTAAAACTTTTAAAGTTTGTTTAAATTATCTTTCCTTGTTATTTCTTACACTGTAGGTGTTGGAGTTTTTAATGTTTTTTGTTTATAAGTGATGATTTCATTGGATATCTTCAAAACATTCTTTTTTACTGATACATAAAATTGTGCCTCTTTCAGGAAGAGATAAATTATATATCCCAATCAGCGGTACAAACATTTATCCAATTTCAAGGTTCCTGACCTTACTGCGGTTTTCTTTGGTCTCCTTTCATCAAGAATTGGTAAGTTTTTGAAAAATAAAAATTTATTTGATTGATTGATATCGCATTTCTCCTTCCTGTAAGGGGCGTTTCCACCACTACTATGTAGATTCTGGCCATGGCCGGGTGCGTAAATTTGGGGGCAGGGCAGCCAACCTCTGTTGATTATCTGAAGACACTTTAACTAATTTGAATTGTACCTCATTTCAGGGAGAGCTGAATTATTTCAAGCGGATCATTGTGTCCAAGGTTCGAGACGTACGAGCTGTTTCCCTTCATCTGTAACTGGTACGTTTTAAATAAACATACCTTTAGCCGCGTGCAGCATCATTGCATGGTTAGGTCCCTTCAGCATAGAGGCAACCGAGGCAGTTGCCATGGATATAATTTTGAAGTTTCTTGTTCATCTTGCAAAAAATATTTCGCTAAGACGATATATCCTGAAGAAAACAAATTTAGATTTCTTTTTGATATTTCCTTGGAAAGGATATTTGTCTGGCTGGGGACTATATGTATGGTCTAAGTACTCATATTCATGCAGTTTAAAGCCTTTTATAGAAAGATCCGTCCATGTCATATATTACTTAAAACAAAAGTGGTATAGATAAAACGAATTGGTCTGTACGACAGTGAAATCTAGGGAAGATCTCATACTATTGTTTATAAAGTTAAGTTTGTCTGTAACAAGATAATACACATTTAAGTTACCCGTCATCTGAATATGATTCTGAAACTCGTTTCAGATAGAGCGGAGAGCTGGAGCCAGAATCTTAAGCTGATCTTTGAGAGGTTTGTGGTGATTAAAAATAATTGTTTTGTCTATTTTGTACAAATTGGCATTTGTTTATTTTTCATTTCATAGCAGTTATGTTGTTTGTTTTGTAATGTCACTTTTTAAGACTACAGCCCTTCCTGTGTGTATTTGCAAACGACGGTTAGCTCGCTTAAGGTCATTATGTACCCTGATTCTCAAACCGTATGAGCTTGCTTGCTCTCGTTCCTTCCCCCACCCCTCCCTCCTTTCCCCTTCCTTCACTTCCCCGAGTCGTTTATATTTATTCTGGAATGTTTATCTATGTATGTGCTTCAGGTTACTCGTAGAACATAATTGTAGCCATTTAATATTTCTGAGAACATGTCTCCAATCATCAGACAATGTATTAATAGCAAACTGCTAAGCATTATCTGTAGAAATTGAAAATAGGCTACCAGAAATCGAATTCGAAGGTCACCTTCACCAGAGAGTTTTTATTTATTAATTCTATTTGGGGCCATTTCTATACCAGCGCCAACACTCAAATTGAGAAGAAGTTTCATGCTTTTTAGTTTTACTCTTGGTTCAACGTACAGTCATTAGGCACTTAAATTAAACTCTGGATGTAACTTGGTAGGCGGACACATCGTATCTTGTAACCTGTTTTTATAAGAGAGCACATTAAAGCCATGTCCAGGCGGTCAACCCGTTTTTAGGTCTATAAACGCAAATGCGTGTTTACAGCTACCCATATGCGAACAATATTTATCATTTATTCATTGACTGTTTAATTGACAATTTAACTGTAATCACGCGTGGAAGCCGGAACAAACCTGGACTGATTTCATTTTATAATCCGAGTACCAATCTCCTCTCCGTCCCCTAGTCGCCCGTAGGAAGAACTGACACTTAAACTATTCATTTAGAAGCAAAAATTATCTATTCAAGTTTTTGCTGAACAATTCATCTTTTGTTATCTTTAGATTGATTCGCCGAAGCGAAGAAAAGGGAGAAGAAGAGGGGGATTTTGCCAACAAACGATTGTAAGTTCCTGACTTTTGAAAAAACATTTTATCTAAAAGTTGCGTTGTAGCTGGTTCTGTTAAAACGGTCGTCACATTCTCTTAAAGTGATCTTCTCTCTGTTAGAGAAACTGACGATGATGAAATGATGAAACTGATTCTGAAATATAATTAAAAACAGCTTTTCTCAAAATTTGCAGAAATGGAAAGTAATATAATGATCAAACATTTCGTATACACAAAAAATTGCAATCAATATTAATTTGCAACCTCAACCCTAGTGACTGCCACCAATGGTTTGTCAGGAAAGCTTTGCACAGTAGTGTACACACTAGGATAAGAAATATACTGTATTTTTCATGTTACAGTTAAATTTTGGTAATCACGTGACCGTACGCCAGTCCGTCCGCACCACAAGAAAACCAATGTGTAATGTCAAACCTTCTATCTAGTGTGGGAACCTGTGACCTGTGTTTCACTTGATAATAGACATACATAATATATAGATTTAGCCAGGGCTAAAGGCTAAGCTCCTGTTAATAAATTCATTATTTAAATCAAACAATAAACTTGTAATCCACAAACCAGTTAACTTTAGGGCAGATCCATGTGACATTTGAGATAAAAGCTAAGTGATTTTAGAAAAAATAATTTGCAAACAGTCCAAAAGTAAAACAAATCTTAGATCGAGTTGATAGTCTTATTTGTACACCCAAAAATGGCAATCATGCACCTTTGATCACAGTAGATTAGGTTTGGAAAACAAATTCTTCCCAAACAAAATAACCCAGTCACCCACCTACACCACCTTTATTTTATAGGGTTAATTGGACAGCTCCGAAATATGATTTTAAAGTCCAGTTATAAGACGCGATAGCCAATTTACACGCTCTCCTCTGTCTAAAAGGGAGACCAAAATTAAAAATCAGGCCCGATTTTTTGTGTTCGACAAGTTTAATTTACAAACTCTTGCCGACAAATCTGATGGCCTGTAAACCAGCCTTTTATACTTTTTATACATCACATATGAGGTAAACAGTACTATCAGGTGCTCTTTGTTTATCGTACAGACTTCGGACAGTTGAATTGGGTTGTTTTTCATTTTCACAATTTTGCAAGACAAATTGCACTCATTCAATTATCACGACGATCGAAGGACGCGCTAACCCTTGCACAACAAATTATAGAAGTGAACCATTATAAAACGTTTTCATGAAGAAAATACCACGATTTCAGTGAGATCATTCTGCTCCTATGTATATATTGTGCAGGGTAATAATGAGCTTTTAGCGAAAACGTTCAAAAAAGCCTAGTATTTTTATTTAACTTTAAAATTTCCCTATACGGGCAGCCGGTTCTAAATAGAGTTACGCTTCAATATAAGAAAGAATTTATTATGTTCAACTTTTTTATGGTTTTATTATGTGTCATCATTAAACGCGTTTGATACGCGGGGCATTTTGAGTACGCCTGCATGCGATGTTCATGTACGACTGAAAAAAAAACGGCATTGCGACTTTAAAAAATTGCGAAAGAGACTACTAACAATCAAGACAAGAAATATAATTCGGTGAAACATTTACAGAGACAACAATTGTTATTCACGAAGACAAGTATTGGGAGTGAAGTGTTTCTGAAAATCCTGACGGTCATATAAAAAACCTTGCAGATATAAACCGGCCTTCAGGTGTTTGCTACTTTTTCAAGATGAACTCGAGGCAAGAATATCGCTCAAAGCTTTCCTTTTTTACAAGCAACATTCTTCAGAACGTTTTCCCTCTGTTTGCTGTCAGAAAATGTGTAAAGGCTTTTAAAGTTCTGTATATCAAACCTGGCATGATACTAGGTCAGATCGTTGTCTCAAATCTTAAAAACCTGCCGCAAAAAACTACGCTGGACTTTATGAAATTACCAGGAAAAAAAAACATCAAATGCAATAATTACTCAGGCTTACCAGTCGAGATGCAGCTCCTGAAGGCCACCAAGTAAGGCCAGAATCGCCTCAGACTTTTCAACCCTCCTACGCATCCAGCAAGGTTAGGTAGAGGCTCATTTTTGAAAACGATGCCATCAGAAGACGGATTTGCGATGACTCGGAAAAGTGGCGCATTTCTCAACCAAAAACCCAATAAACAAACCAGCCAAGAATAACAAATGAATCTTGATAGCAGCTGTCTTTCATTTTGTACAAGAATAAGATGACAGAAAACTATCAGCTTCAGCTATCACTAAACAAGTTTCCAGATAATGCATAAATTTTCCGCGTGAACCCACCTGTCAAATTTTGAGCAATCAGAGCATGAAAATGGGACGAAGAGCGTGACCAATGAGTGACCATGGTGAAAAAAGCCAAAAGCAATCGCCTTCCCGCCTGTAAAAACTGGCTGAATTTTCGCGTCCGGAGTCAATCAAAATGTTAATAGACCGACTCATTAACACAACTTTTTCCCTTGAAGTTTAAAAACTTGAACTTGAGCTTCATTTGAAAACTAGTAAGTTGTCAGGGGATAACTTCAAACCAACACTCAAACAAAATGAGTCGACACCTGAGCCTGCGATACGGTAATGTGATACTGGTCAGCAGATACCCTGTTTTGACAGCTGTCAGTTGGCCACAACATGAATGTGCAATACCAGGCTGCAGGCTCCCATACTAGCTACAAGGTGTGAAATTTAACATTGGTTTCCCTGTAGTGCGGACGGACGGTCGGGCGTACGATCACGTGACTACCAAATTTTCTCACATGGATAGATAACCAAATTTTCTTAGCTATGGGGCTCTACCCGCGCGCGTGAAGCTCCGCTATTATGGTCAATTGAGAACTCTCAAAAAGTTAATGAAGTTAAACAACGACTGTCAATGCAGCGTGAATCTTTTTACTATATACTGTGCTGGGCTTAATAATGACTAACATTGCAGGAGCATAGCGTCCATATGCGCACATACGCCCGTGCGTACAGCCGAAATCTGGAAAAGAGAATGTTTTTAAATTTCCTGAAAGCATTTTTATCATTTAATCGCATGACTTATTTACTTTTTCGTATTAATGGGTGTCTTTGTTTGAATATTTCCTTTATCCTTTTCTTATTCCATAAACGGATGGCAAGAAGCGTTTTAGTGGGATGAAACACGAAAAAAATGTACCCTTCCCTGCCCCCTACTGCATTGTTCTTCGTACTTATTTACTAAAAATGTTATGCGGGAAACGCAGGAAATGGCATTTCTGAGACTTTCAATTAAAAACATTCTGGGAAACATTCTCCCAGACTCCCTATTTTGGAGTGCGCGTACATCTTCAAAATCTCTCGCTATGGCCCTTCATGCCACGAAACGATTTTCTGAAGATGATCCAAAGGTCCCAAAGATAGTGTACAGTTCGTTGGTGATTCAACATTTCAAAGTCACTGATAGTGGCCCTGACAAAAAGGGTTAAAATTGAGCATTTGGGCTATTTTGTCTAAAACATTGAACCGCAGGTCTCAAGACTTAAAACTCGTTTTATTCAACTACCTGTTGATACAGGGGCACCCAACGACTGTTTTTGTAAAATATGTGTTTGGAGAAGCAAATATTGCGTAGAATTTTCTTTTGCTTGAGGACGGCTAAAAATTTCTAAATGAACGTTCCATTTATGTTCAATTTTCGAAGCTTATCTAACAAATTCCATAAGATTTTCTGAAGTTTAATTTTTCATATTTTACTACCCAGGTTACACTATTTTTCTTAGAAAAAGGAAACCTAAAATTTTCGGATTCTAAAATGTGATGGAGAGAAGAATCAGAAAAATTCTCCCTTTCGTTAAACGTTAAATTGCACCTAAAATTTTCGGGAAAATAATACTGAAGTCCTCGTAATTTCGAAAAGACTTAAGTTCCCCTAGGATGACCAAACAGATTAAAATTTTGTAGCGCCGCTTAGAATGTATTTCTAGACATCTAAAAGTACTCTGAATAGCCTAAAAAGTGTTTTCAATAACGTTTTTTGGAGGAAACCGTCGTTGGGTGCCGCTGTTGATAGACGGCAGTACGGTACTTGGGACTTGTACTTAGTGATGTTATCCTGGTAACTTCAAGATCTTTGCTGTTTAAAGAAAACAATGTAGCGTGTTATATACAGGGGAAGTGGAGGAGGGGGGAAGAGCTACTCACTGTACATTCTCTTAAGGTGGCTCGATGGGGTTTTTCAGGGTTAATACCTCCCATGTTTGAGCATTAACTACGTCACAACTGACAAAAACTGTATCAGATAAAGATGAAAATCTTGTCATGATCAGCCGGGTTACATTGACATAACTACAGGAACTACAAAGACTACAGGCAGCACAGCAACTGTACTAGAATAACTACACAACTGCTATCGTACCTGTGACGTCATCGACATGTAAGGCCATGTACGTCTCAGGACATTAAACGTAAGGCTTACATGAAGTTCCTACCAACTTTTCGACCAAAATAGTTCAAATCAGGACCTTTGCAATATATGAGAGCGTATAGATATTTTGGGATGAAGTATTTGTGGTTAGAAATTCAGTATTCAGTATTCAGTATTCGGCCGTTATCTTTAGAAAACGAAGCGATTTTGAAATGCAGTTCTGGCTCATAGTACTTTCATTCACTTTTAGACGTGTTTCTAAGTAGCATGGGAACGTCTTAAGCCTTTCGTAAGAAAGAGGGATTTGATAATACATTGAGGTGCTCTTATTGGCGTTTTCTAAATATTTTGGTCTACTTTAACAAATGAACAAATAAATTTGAAACCGCTCGATAAATATTTTTAAAAATTTGAGATTATCGAGATTAACCATCATTTTATATGACCCTTCAGCTTCAATGTTATTGATAACTTGTAAGGTAATAAAATAAGGACTTCAATTCGCTATTTTACTTTGTCGAAAATTTCGTGTTTACAAGTGAAAGTTTCTCATTGTTTAGGGGGTACTGTCTCCAAGTTTCATATTTTAAAGCAAAGCAATAACTAAGATTTCTGCATATTTCAAATGCATTGTTAGTTAGTGCCGTTAATGTAAACATAAAACTTGGAGACAATACCCGGAATAGTTAGATGCAAACTGTACCCTCACGGCGGTGACAATTATTACGGAAAAGCAAAAAGATCCAGTATGAAGCCATTTTGTGATCTGCATCAACAACAAAACGCCAGTTTAGGTCCCGTCCACACGAATCTTGCTATTTTTGAAACCCCATTTTTTTTTTACACAAATCGGCCATTCGTTCACAAGAAACCAGTAGATCCACTATCCAAGAAGGCATCTTGTTGAAACCCCCTCCAGAGACAGGTTTGAGACCCCCTCCACACGAATCAGGGTAAAAAATACATATAATTGTGCAGTTACAAAAATAACCCGATTGGTGTAGACGGGACTTTAATTTAAGCCGTTAAAAAGCGTATTCTAAGAGAGAAAACAATAGTTCGTTTACTCACGTACCAAGTGGTTATGAAAATTTCTTGGATAAACAAAAACTTTCACGTAAGAAAATAGTTCAATCCTCACGTGACTGTTTCGGTACCACTGACATTGCTCCCGTTTCTCACCTTTGGTTGGCCATTGTTTTGATTAAAAAAAGATGTTCGCAAGGGCATCAGTAAGATTAAAATATGTGGGTTAGAGTGCAGAGGGATTTTAAATTGTTGTCTGTCCGATCCAGAAAACTAATTTCAGTTGAACATGAGTTAGAAAGCACTTTTCTGCATTTTCTTCACATTAACGCGCACAACTCTAAAGACAACAAAAAAGTGGCAGACAGGAAATAATGATAACTTTACATTTTCCTTTTCTAGGTATATCACCATCAAGAAACAGCCACACTTTTCATACAGGAACTGCTAAATGACTGAAAGGAATAGAATAGAGTACCACAAGCAAGACCTGAGCATTGCGATAGAAGTCGGCGACAGGGCCGGACAAGGACGTGCCTATTGCAATCTCGGCATTGCTTATGCCTCCCTTGGCCAATTCCAACAAGGAATAGAGTACCTCAAGCAAGACCTGAGCATTGCAATAGAAGTCGGCGACAGGGCCGGACAAGGACGTGCCTATTGCAATCTCGGCATTGCTTATAAATCCCTTGGCCAATTCCAACAAGCAATAGAGTACCACAAGCAACACCTGAGCATTGCAATAGAAGTCGGCGACAGGGCCGGACAAGGAGGTGCCTATGGCAATCTCGGCAATGCTTATCAATCCCTTGGCCAATTCCAACAAGCAATAGAGTACCACAAGCAAGACCTGAGCATTGCAATAGAAGTCGGCGACAGGGCCGGACAAGGACGTGCCTATTGCAATCTCGGCAATGCTTATCAATCCCTTGGCCAATTCCAACAAGCAATAGAGTACCAGAAGCAACACCTGAGCATTGCAATAGAAGTCGGCGACAGGGCCGGACAAGGAGGTGCCTATTGCAATCTCGGCAATGCGGCAACAGGGCCGGACAAGGAACACCTGAGCATTGCATGGCAACAAGGACGTGCCTATGGCAATCTCGGCAATGCTTATCGATCCCTTGGCCAATTCCAACAAGCAATAGAGTACCACAAGCAACGCCTGAGCATTGCAATAGAAGTCGGCGACAGGGCCGGACAAGGACGTGCCTATGGCAATCTCGGCAATGCTTATCAATCCCTTGGCCAATTCCAACAAGCAATAGAGTACCACAAGCAACGCCTGAGCATTGCAATAGAAGTCGGCGACAGGGCCGGACAAGGACGTGCCTATTGCAATCTCGGCAATGCTTATAGATCCCTTGGCCAATTCCAACAAGCAATAGAGTACCACAAGCAACACCTGAGCATTGCAATAGAAGTCGGCGACAGGGCCGGACAAGGAGGTGCCTATGGCAATCTCGGCAATGCTTATCAATCCCTTGGCCAATTCCAACAAGCAATAGAGTACCACAAGCAACACCTGAGCATTGCAATAGAAGTCGGCGACAGGGCCGGACAAGGACGTGCCTATGGCAATCTCGGCAATGCTTATGACAGCCTTGGCCAATTCCAACAAGCAATAGAGTACCACAAGCAACGCCTGAGCATTGCAATAGAAGTCGGCGACAGGGCCGGACAAGGACGTGCCTATTGCAATCTCGGCAATGCTTATCAATCCCTTGGCCAATTCCAACAAGCAATAGAGTACCACAAGCAACACCTGAGCATTGCAATAGAAGTCGGCGACAGGGCCGGACAAGGAGGTGCCTATGGCAATCTCGGCAATGCTTATTTATCCTTCGAGGACTTCAAACAATCATGGGAACACCACAAGAAAAGCCTTAGCATTGCAATAGAAGTCGGCGACAGGAATGAAGAAGGAAGGGCCTATGGCGGTCTCGGCTTAGTTTGTAAATCCCTCGGCGACTTCCAAGGAGCAATAGAGCATTATAAGCAAAGCCTAAGCATTGCTAAGGAAGTGGGCAACAGGTCCAGAGAGGGATATACCTATGCCAATCTTGGCCTTGCTTATTTATCCCTTGAACAATTCCAACAAGCAATCGAGTACTACAAGCAACAGCTCAAAATTGCTAAGGAAGTGGCTGACATGTTCCTAGAAGGACGTGCCTATCAGTACTTGGGTATGGCTCATATGTTGTTAGGTTCTCTGGATGAGGCTGTAGGTAATTTCAAATTCAGCGTAAAAGCGTTTGATACTATTAGGGCTAGTTTCATTTCGGAAGATGCATTGAAAATAAGTTTTCATGAGCTTTACGTATCTAGCTATCGTTATTTATGTCGAGTTCTTATAGCGCTTCAAAAGACGGATGAGGCTTTGTACGCGGCCGAACGGGGACGAGCAGCAGCTTTGCTAGATGCCTTGAAAATAAAGTATGGCCTTACATCCCTTTCGCCCATTTCAAATGAAACTGATTTCGCATGCATTTCAAGGAACATATCTGTTTTGACAACGTTTATTGCATTGGACAATGGAACAATAAGCTGGTGGGTACTGGGAAAGAAAACCAACGCTATTTTTAGGGAAACAGTACTAAAAAGTGGAAGGGCACACGAAGATCCCTTTGATGCACTTTTGAAAGCTTCTTTGAAACAAATTGGGGCTGGCAGAGATGTTAGATGCGAGAATCGGTCACTTGATGTTTTAAGAGATAAGTCAACTTTGAGTACTCAGGAAGATGATGAAATAACGATTCCATCGCACGAGAATATCGACTGGTTACAGCCATTGCATGATATAGTTTTTGGTCCCATTGAAGACTTACTTGATGGCGATGAACTGGTTGTAGTCCCTGATGGTGCTTTGTGTTTAGCTCCTTGGACAGCCTTAAGTGAAACTTTAAGGATCCGTATTATTCCCTCACTGACAAGTTTGAAAGTAATAAGAGATTCTTCAACTGAATACCACAGTAAAACTGGCGCCCTGCTTGTTGGAGATCCATGTTTGAGGAAAGTTACAAATAAAAGGGATAAACCCATTTATGATCAGCTGGAGTTCGCAAAAAAAGAAGTGGAGATGATTGGAAAACTTCTTAACAGCCAACCACTCACAGGAGAAGCTGCAACCAAAAAAGAGGTGCTTCGGAGAATAGATTCAGTCGCTTTGATTCACATTGCAGCACACGGAGGAAAGGAAGCTGGTGAAATTGCTTTGGCTCCCAACCCCGGGTGGCAATCCAAGACTCGTATCCCTAAGGAAGAGGACTACATGTTGAAAATGTCTGATTTACAAGCCATTAAGCTGAGAGCGAGGCTAGTGGTTCTTAGTTGCTGCCATAGTGGTCAAGGAGAGGTCTCGTCTGAGGGTGTGGTCGGTATGGCAAGGGCTTTCTTGTTTGCTGGTGCTCGTTCTGTGCTGGCGTCACTCTGGGCAATTGATGATGAAGCCACAATGGTGTTTATGGAATGTTTCTACCAACACCTGAGAGTTGGAGAAAGTGCCAGTACTGCTCTGCAGAAGGCCATGAAACGCCTTCGAGATTCGGACGACTTTTCCGCCCCAAAGTACTGGGCTCCATTTGTGCTGATTGGCGATGACGTCACGATTGAATTTGATGTAAACCGTTGAGAAAGCTGTAAGTACAGACTTTTCTTTTGTTTTAGATTACTTAGGGTCCCAATATATTAAATAAGGTTTAAGTTTTTATTGTCTTCAAATTAAAATGTAAAGGAATTGACAAAATTAAATACAAATAAGCAGTAAAAGCAAGACAGTGTGAATAATATTGACAAAAAAAATAATATGGATGGTTCGTTGGTGTACAATTATTCTGGATTTACGTAATCAGATTTCTTTTCTGTAATAAAAAATTGTTTAAAAACGTTTGTTGAACACTATAGAAACCTTTCAATAATCATATAATTAAGTGCAAAATCAGCATTCACTGTAAATGGCTGTTGCCGTGACATACTGGCTGTGGATTATGCGTTGAGAATTTTTAGTTTTTGCCTCAACATTTTAGTTTGAACTACCATTAAGTCATCATTTTACCCGATTCAAAAGAGAAATGTTATATTTGTCCAAAAGAGTTAAAACCGTTATTTTATGATTTGTTATGAGCAGAAAAGCAGGTTAAATAGGCAGAAAATAGACCAAAAAATGTTTCTAAAAACCCATTTTTGTGTATACACCATATAGCTAGATAATACAAGTAGCTCTAACATACTCTCTTGTTGTTAAGTAATGAAACGTTTTGAGCTCCTGCCCAACTTCGATTTTACATTCGTCTCATCCTTGCTATCCTGTAATCTAAGGCTTTTTATCTTAAAACCTCTATAGAACGAGTAGTATTGAGGCCGTTATTTCGCTGTTCAAGCGTATTAATTAATCAATTGTTACTTTATTTACAGGGGCCGTGCTGATTGCAGGGAGATATCAAAGAAAGAGTACTGCTGAATCAAAGGAACATTATAATATCAAAGTTCTATTTTACCTGAGGAAAAAAGGTTTCGTGTAACCGTAGAAAGTGAATATTATACTATTTTACTGCCTAAAACTATTGCAGCGAAGCAGCATTAGCTGATAGAGAAATTTTTCTTCCTTTGATGATGTTGAAATACGTTTCTCAAATGGTACTTTCACTTACGCACGTGTTCCTTCGGTTAATCATTGGCTTAGAACAAATCTATAGAGCATAAAATATCTACAGTTTTGGGCCGTTGATTTTGTTATATATTCTTATACTTTACATATTGTTAAAAGTATTTTGCGCAAAATTTAGTTTTTTTCAGCGTTAACTATTGGGAATTTACCCTGAAAGTGTTAAAATCAGTTTCCTAAATGATTTTTTATAACCTTAACTTGTTGTGGTTAGTGTAACATTTTGTTTGCGTAACAACAACAAAAAATTGGCAATTGACGGAAAATTTACTTCGTCCAGACAAATGAATATGCGTTTTTGTCAAAGGATAATACATTCACGAACTTCAAAGGCTAAATTTTGGCCTAGTGGATGACGTTTGGATGGAAGGCCAGAACGTGTTATAAACGGAAGCGTCTCCAAACTAAAGCGCATAGCAACAGATTAGTCAGGGGCACCTAACGACCGTTTTGTAGGAAATGTCTGTTCAAAGCTCTCTAGTGTGCCTAAAATTTTTATAGCGATGCGAATTATTCATTTATATTGCTTTTAAAAAACCCCAGGAACCCTGTATAGAGGCATTTCAGGGCTGATTTTCGTGATAAAGCTGTCGTTGGGTACGCCTGATTAGTAAGTTAGTAAATACCACTTTAGTTAAAACTGTAACTTACTATTGCTTGAGTGACATAACAGTTATAAGAGGGTCCTGAAGGGGTAAAATAGGAACTGGGATTTCACTTTTTTTGGAGTGGGAAAATGGGATTTACTGCACTGGGAGAGGCATGAACAATTTTGAAAATGGCTTTGTGGTTTCTCTTCTTTAGAGGACTTGGACTCAATTATTTGACACAATTTTGCACAAATAAGCCCAATTTTGGAAATGGAGAAATCCAATCATGCATCAGTAAACCAAAGTACAGCAATGCATAAATGAAGTTCTGTTGTCACTGAAATGACATGCCCATTTGAGAAAGATCAAAATGGCGTCTGATTTAAAAAATGTTTCCCGCACTTTGCACAATTATGGTCATCCAAATGTTTCAGTTCAGCAAACAGTGCGGTAATCCGCACAGAAAATTGCAAACTATAATCTTTAACTGATTTCGACTGAACCGTGACAACTACTGACGCGGCTAAGTGGAGATAGTGCGTGAGTCGGATGAAGATGTTGAAAGTGAGATTGAAAGAAGTATTTTTAATATGGTTATGCCAACAAGAGTTGGAAGAGAAAGATTGTGCACTTGTCCAGTAGAATGAGAGATTTTTTCTTTCTAGATGAACTGATGTACCTGTATCCAGACGGTGTCAATCAGTGCAACTTTTCATTTATTATGTGCATGCCATCATTTTCCGGCAAACAGCCACTGGGAATGGGATTTGGACCAAACTTAGGTTGGGAACTGGGATTTGGTATACCCCCCTTCAGGACCGTCTTATAATATTGTTCTTATCTTATATAAGTACCCGAACTGTGGTTCAGATAGTTCAATTGCTTAATAACAGTGGTACGCTTTTTTAATGTTTTATTGACTGGAGAACTTAATTTTTTGAAAAAGTAAGGCTGTACATTGATCAAACAGATCAGTTCCAGAGCATTTGTTCAGCATCGTTCTGTGGTTAGACGCTAAGAAGTTATATGTACTTCAATCTTTTAAGCTAGGATTATTCTAGCGGGAATCTAACGAATGTTTAGCTTCCTGAAGGTGGAGTGTTTTCTAGGCAAATGACGTAAGCTGACGTATAACATGGCCATGTTTATTTTAAGAAGTGCTCCGCATTCTTTTACCTTATTGCGTCGACTTGATTACATCAACTGCTTGTTGCTAATCTTGGTACGTTGCGTGGTACAGTGTTCAGTTTCTGATGTAACTTTCAGCCTTGTTATGTTGTATTAAATATAAAGAAAAGGAGACTGAAGTTTTAATTTGATTGTTGATGTCCACGACGTAAATCACCTTTCTGAAGAAACTCTTCCCCTTGAACAAGGACCTCCGAGGTCAATGTTTGATTAGGAAACCACAAGCCACTTCTTCCTGTCCCTTCGCTGAGGCTTTTAAAATCATTTTCGATGCTGCAAGCTTATTTTTTAATTGGTCATCACCCCCCTCCCCCCATCCCCCATCCTCGACCTAGGTTACAACTGTTTTTTATCTGATCGGGTAAATAACAGAATGCTCCAATCTGATTAATTTTTATCAGCCTTCATTTTTTGCTTATAAAGCACCAAAACTGTATGATTTGACCAGTCCGATTACAGAAATAAGATGTTTTGGTTCCAAGGGGCAGAATAACCCCTGGCTCTCTTTTTCGTCAATTAGATGAGCGCAGTGACTGTTACCGATTTGTACGCCATATATCCCCCCATACCTTGTTTGAGTCACTTTCAGCTTGAAAAAGGTACTATTGGGCCATTTCGTGTCTCAACGCTGTGTGACTGTGTTTTAGTGTTGGATGTTTCATCATCAGTTGACTGCCTGATACACACAGCATATATCTAGTACTCCCATACTAGGCCTTTGTTACGGCGTTTTTACGGACCAGTTTATTTTTAGACACATTTTAGGGCACTTTTTCCCGCGAAAAGAGAATCTCTACCATGACTATGAGCGCATTCGAAGTATAAGATATCAAAAAGAAAAACTAAACGTCATTAAAAGGCAAAAAATATCATTTTTAGGTCGGTAGGTTTTGCTGACTGGTTTGTGAAATTTAAAAGATAGTCAAAATTCGCGCTAAAAACCGTTCTAAAAATAAACTGGTCCGTCAAAACGCCGTGGCACGAGCGAATGGAAGTTGCTCGCTCCGGGTTATGGGCTCATCAACCTCTGAATTATTGTGTCTCAGAGCTTTACAGTAGTTTCGATCAATAGTAGACGCACGTGGCCTACATGTACTGTACATCAATTGCTCCGACAAAGTTAAAAGAGAATATAAGAAACGAATGAACCACTTTAAAACAATTCGAAAACAAAAAGCTATCAGAAGAATAAAAACAAAAAACAAAAGAAACGAAATAACTAAGACTTAGGAACTCAAAGGTAAAGAACATAATGCTTCTGTTTGCTTCTTTTTGTTTACTTTTACGCGTGGAGTGATGAAGCCTTGAGACCAGATAAGAGAAGCGCGACCTTATCATGGGCGTGATAGTAGCTCAAAGTCTGACTTCAATACGCAGGCAAATCAACGTAAACGTAAGGCTACAAATTGTGAACTAAACGCTCAATGAACCCTCGGGCGTGCACGCAAAGTCATACCCCCACTGTGGTTCAAGGGGTAGGGGGGCGGGGGTTGGGGTGATGGAACCTCTTCCCTGAGCTGTAATATAGAGTGGCAAATCCTTGATAAATAAGATAAAGAAAAGAGGACCCAAAATAGATCTTTGTGGTACTCCATGGTTTACACACGCCAAAGACGATTCCTTGCCATCAATGCAGACCAGCTGGCGTCTACAGAGAGATGAGACTGACACCAATTATATGCTCTGTTGGTAAAGACATAAGCCTCTAATTTCAGCAATAATAAATTGTGGTCGACCATGTCGAACGCTTTACAGTAGTCAACAAGTAGTACTCCACTGACTCTGTTGTTGTCCAAATTTAGTAATAGCTCATCAACTTTCATTTTTAAACAGCGCAGTCTCAGAACCATGGTGCTTACGAAAACTAGACTGTCTAAATAAATCAAGCAACCTCCCATTATTTCTAGGGAAAAGCGCTGGGGACGAGGTAGTAAATCAAGTCGTTCACTCAAAAAAAAGTCATACAAAGAATCGTCGACGTAACGTTCAATAATTTTTAATAGATATGACTGTAAGGTGGGTTGCTTGCATCTCCTTTTTTGAACAAAGGGGTAATTTTAGCGGGTTTCCAACGTTGAGGAAAAGTTCCAATTAAGAATGAGTAGTTCAACATCCTTGCAATACTCAGCGCGATAACTGGTGCAGCCAAACGAAGTCAACGTGCATTAATCCCGTCAATAACAGCAGATTTATTAGGACTAACTCTCTTCAGAATACTAAGAACTTGACAAACAGTAATATCCCGAAGAGTGAAAACAACATCATGATCTTTTCTGGAGTTGACAAAATTAGTCAATCTGGGCAAGTGATTATTTAAATCTGGTTTTTCTCTAAGTTTATCGGCGATTTTTGAGAAATGAGTGTTAAATTGCTCAAGAAGTTCACTAGGATCATCAATCACTTTGCCGTCCACTTCAAGGTTTCTAAAACAGAAATTCTTACCTGATAATTTTTAGCTGATATCCTCCTAGATAGGTTTGAGTAAATTTCTAGGATCAGAGGAAGAAGGTTGGAGCCTGCTCGCTAAGTTTATAGCCGAGATAAAAATAAGGACTTAGTGGGGAAAAAAGCCATCCATATTGAAATGTAAAATTTCTAGATTAAGGAAAACCTACAAGCAGACATCCTATTTGAAGACATGTATAGTAATTACTAAAGGTTTTTAATCATGAAATCTGACACAGAATGGAAGAAATTGTCAGAGTCGTGTAACCTTTTGATTTATGCTACACAGCATATAGATTATCACCGTTTTTTTGGTGAAAGAATAAAAATACAACTATATCCTTTATAGTCTTGCCATATACGTGGCAGTATAGTTATCAACGGCAAACAAAGGTAATTTCGAATTCCAATTTTTATGAATCTGAGTTAAGATAAATGCGCGCGGAATACTGTCATCGCTAATTAAACTTAGACAGTTAACAATAACAGTATTTTTTCGAAGTTTTGAAGTCAAGGACAGTCTACAAGTAGATCAGTAAGTCTTTATGTTACGTCAGTATTAGACTACTTCCTGAAGGCACCAGCGAAAGGCTCTGAACATTTCCCAAAAAGGCAGTAGAGAGAACAGCAATCCATTAACGAATCGCACGGTTGACCCAATGGGCTACATCCCTGCTGCCACGACGTCAGCAAAAAAGGAACGGCGACCTTGAACTCAACCAGTTTTTCAATCGTTTCTCTGCGACGAATGAGGCGAGCGGAAACCAGAACGAGGCTAATAGACACCAAGGACATGGCCAATAAGAACTTCATGTCTTTTGGCTGAGAGAAAATGTAGTACGAATTCAATTCAATATTATATTGTTGACAAAAAAAGTAGGACTGAGTAAGAATCTTTGAGTGTTCTGTTTATAATTAGCTACCCTGCAAGCTGAGGTTCAAGCCGTGCAACGGAGGAACCTCCACTCGCAGGGTAGCTAATTATAAAGAGAACAGCAAAAACCTCTCAGAAGCATCTAGCGACTGTTTTCTGTAAAATATCTGTTCGGAAAAGGAAGCATGGCCTAGAATTTTTCATTACTTGAGGACGGCTAAAAATTACACTCCCCACGTTAGGCTATTTTTCGTAGAAAAAAGAAACCTAAGATTTTCTTATTCCAAAATGTAATGGGGAGAGGAAAACAGCTCACTTTCGTAAATTAAAAGGTTAATTAAATTAGATCTAAAATTATCGGGGAAATTCTGAAGCCCTTGTAATTTTGAAAAGACTCAAGTTCCCCTAGGATGACCGAGCAGATATAAATCTTATACGCTGCTTAGAATGCATTTCTAGAGATCTAAAAATAACCTGAATAGCCTAAAAAGTGTTTTCAATGTATTTAGGAGGAAATAGTCGTTGGGTGCCCCTGACCGCTGCTCGCAGGGTAATAATTAGCTGATAATACTTTCGAATTCTTATCTGTACGGTGATTGGATATGCTAATTGTGCCCTATCCTCCAAGTAGACGGATTTTTTTTTTTCTCATCCTAAAAGAGGGCTTTTCTGTGCACGATCTAGGCCAAATTTTCACTACTTTCACCGTTTTTTTTTATGGAACAGTCTTCCTCTGCCAATAAGACAGGAAACATCAATCGACTCTTTTAAACGCTCTGTTAAAACATAAGGCTTTTAGTTAGATTATTTATTTATTTATTTATTTATTTTATTTTATTTTATTTTATTTTATTTTATTTATTATTTATTTTTTTAAATATTGTAATTTTACCGGGTAATTTTACTGGTTTTTAATTTAGTTATTAATAATATTGTAATACGCTTTTGAGTATTTTTATTGAAAAAGCGCAATATAAGTATTAAATATTATTATTGTTATTATTTTATTCTTGACGAATTGTTCAGATTTTTTGTATCCTTCTCTGTAAATGTTTGTAATATTCTCAACTGATTGCACAAATTAAATACCGTAAAATTTCGAAAATAAGCCCCTCCATGTATAGGCCCCTCCAAATATAAAACGTCGTAAATGAATAACTAAGTAACGAATATCGCGAGATAAACGATAAACTGGTCCCCTAAACTCGTAACGGAAAAATCCCTCCGTTAAATCGACCCTTTAAATATAAGCCCCCGGGGGCTTGTACTTGGAAATTGCCATCAAATTCAAAATAAAACAAGGCAATAACTGTACAGTAACACATAAATGTTTGTATTTGCCTAAGAACTCTGTACTATTGTTATACATTTTTATTTCTTGTATATTATGGGGTGAAATAAGGTGTTGTTGTTGTTGTTGTTGTTGTTGTTGTGTGCCAAATGATTGTAGTCAGAAATTGCTGTTTGCGTAGTTCACTCTTCACTCTTGGCTTGGATTTCCTTGGTCCATGTAGACAAAGTGCTTCCATGGCTGCGTTTTACAAAGGTCTATGTCCTCAAGGCGAGTTTCAGTAAAAGCTTTCTGCAAATTACTGACATAAATTTTCCTTCCTACCATAAGTTAGCCCAACCGATTTTGAGACGCAAATTTCCCTCCAAGTATAAGCCTAGCCGATTTTGAAACGAGAACTCCCCTTCGTATTTAAGCCCCTCCGAATATAAGCTCCTCCAAAAATAAGCCCCTCAAAAAGGGCCTTTGAAAAATATAAGCCCCGAGGCTTGTTTTCGAAATTTTACGGTACTACCAAAAGGATCTGATGATTGAAATAATTAAAAGGAGAAAAGAACTCGTTGAAGAAATGCACGACAACTGAGTGTCACAAGACCGATATGAACAGTCACGCGGTCTAATAGCAAAGGATACTTTCAATAGACCTGTTTTGAATTTACGAGTTGGCTCCCAACTTCGTTTCCAGGGTTCTCCACTACTCGTTCCCCGTCTCTCTAGCTGATCTTGCTTCGGAGGACGAATAGGAGAGAACCACGGGAACGAGGTTGCTTGGAAATGGAAATTGAGATTCGGAGATGAATAGTCCATTTATTTCGTTTTAATTCCCCTCAGAAAAGGACTTTGATAATTCGAAAAGGGCCCGTTCGCCATAAGCCTGCGAGAGCAGACGCCTTTTTCGGAAAAACACAAATTTTCTGGCACCAATCAGAAGCCAGAACGGCGGCGACCGTTTGGAACTGGTCTGGTAAGACATTGTCCCAGGGGCTCTTCTCGCCGTTCTTTACTTTTCTTCGCGCCTTATTTTTCCGCCCGTTTAGACTTTCCCTCGCCCCCACTATCTGCCCCTGGGTCTCCGAGGATGCTCTGGGGACGAGAATGGGTAAAGGACAACAAATCGATTGCATCGACTTCTCATTTTAAGCTAGTGATAAAAATCATGTACCCATTTAGTGATCCGGGGGAGGGGGAGGGAAAGCAATCATGGACAGATGGTAGTGAGGCTGAATTGTTGCCTCTTGATACCGTTAACAAATCTTATATGCCATACCATCATCAAATGCGTCCGTCACTTGGAGCATTTTGTCTAGAGCACTTATTTTCTGTGCGATAAAAAAAAAAAAAAAAAAAAAACAGTTGCTGGTGTCTAAGTTCAGTGTTTGGTAGATAGTAGCGGAGAGGGAGGGATAAATCAGACGGGCACCTCTATATATGTTCTACCCCTACAGTAGCTAAAATCCCCAAGAAATTAGCTTTAACCAGTTACTAATTAGCAGCTGGAGAAAAACGTTAAAAACAAATCTACTTTGAAAGGTGATATTCTTTACATTTCGTTCCCTGATAATGTATATTTCCACCCGGTTGTCGATATTGCATGTGGCTCTTAACAAAACGATGACGGTTTTGTTTAGGGATCATCGAATATACTCTGTAAATTATCTCATGACCTTTCCATGATAAGCAGTGATACTCTGAGAAATTAGAGGTTGTTAGCTATGATTAGACCTAGTCACTAAGAACTGCTGCAATAAATAAGGAAGCTTTACCATTAAATAGTAGATTCAAACAACTGAAACCAAATAAATGTCAGAAGAATGATAAAGATGAAGAAGGAACACATGCTTCAGTTCTAAAACGCTGACAGTAGAGCAAAATTTCTTAACTTCACCGAAAAATGAAAAGTGATTACGTACATTTATCATACATGCCTGTTACTTGTCCTTTTTAAATTCCACGTCAGAAAAAATTGAAGGGAACACAATATCCTGTTGTTACTTGCAGAAGCATTCGTGTTTGGTTCATAAACAGTCGAGTCAGAGGCGCGCACTATAATATCACGAGCACGGTCGAAGCTCACAACGTGAACAGGGCACAATCCTTAGGTCACACATACGCCTAATCATACCGTAAAATTCCGAAAATAAGCACCGAGGGGCTTATTTTTGGAGGGGCTTATCTACGGAGGGAAATTTGCGTTTCGCGAAATCGATTGGGTTAGCCTTATAGTTGGAAGTAAATTTACCTTTTTTTTGCTGTGTTTTACTCTGTATTTGTGGGCAATTTTCCAAGTACAAGCCCCGGGTGGCTTATATTTGGAGAGGCGATTTAACGGAGGGGTTTTTGCGTTACGAGTTTGGGGGGCTTATATATGGAAGGGCTTATTTTCGGAATTTTACGGTACTGAACGTATTTATGGTTCCAAATGAGTAAGAAAGAATTGGAAATGGATTTTAAGAAATCGTTTTTGTTGCTGTTTTGATCGAAGTAATGGCGACATAATTTCTTAGAGGCCAGGTCTGAAAACGGGTATGCATTTTAGAGGTCAGATCTGAAAACGGGTGTGAAAAATGACCTTTTTAGGTCTGATATAGGGTTAGGATTTGGAGAACGGGGCGGCACACCCCTACCAAGAATTCCCAGAGTACCTCCCGGGGGGTGAGTGCTTTAAACTTTTTGTTCTACGAATCCTATGATGCAACGCATCCTTTCTAGTGCCAGGCTTTTCAGGAAAAAAACAACCTCGTCCTAGTGTCTTTTGAAAAGCGAGAAGACACTGGGGACGAGAGTGGGCAGATAAAATGGGATGACTTTATCCGTCTAGTGTGAATTCGAGACGAATAATCCGTCTAAAAAGGCGGATAAAGTCAGACGAATTATCCGTCCAAATTGAACAACGGCTTTTTTTACACTTGAGATGGATTATTCGTCTGAGACCGATAATCCATCTTCAAAATCCCTCAAAATTGACGGAAAAACATATGGATAAAGTCAGGCGGATTGTCCATCCAATATTAAGACCGTTCCGTTTTCAAATAAGACGTATTATCTGTCTGACGCGAATTATCCAACGGATTATTCGTCTCAGACGGATAATCCGTCTCTAGTGTGAATACGTTTATCGTCTCGTTTTCACATCTAGACGGATAATCCGTCTCCAGTATGAAAACGGCAATTGTCATTCAACGTAACACCGAACTAGTAAACGGACAATTTCTCAACATTCATTTGCCACTAATCTCATACTGTACTTTGAGGTAAAAAGTACCTTTTAATAGCGTAATTCCTTTTAACACGAAGATAAATTAGTGGCGTGTAAGATGTAGTAAGGTTAAGTAAGACTATTGAACTGAATTTCAGACAAATTGAAATTAAGAATAGAGACCTTAAGATCGAGGTTTGGTCATCTTACTGCAAACGGCAAACTATTTTAGCTCAGAAATTGTCTTCAAAAATACGTTCCTATGAAAACGAATTGGATGATTAATAAGCGAAAGAGTTCCAGAAAGTAGTATTTCCTCTCAAACGCGGGATTGGAATGTTTTGGGGTGCAAAAATCCTTGCAGTAAATCACTTAACCCTAGAGCGTGCTCATGCTGTACAAATGAGAAGCTCAAACCCCAAATTCTGATGGCAGGGCACTGGTCAAGTGACTTCTTGACGTTCGCGGTTAGCCGGAAATGCCAAAACACTCCGATCTTAAGGTCTCTAATATAAAAGCGCAATGTCATGCAATTTTAGGCAATTTTTAGCTAAAACCAAGAGATAAAAAAAAAACATCACGTATCCTCTTCAACCTCAGATAGGACGTGTATAGTCAAGACTAAAGAAGATGGAGTAAACTTGGAAAACGTCGGCTCCACTTTTGGTTTACTTTCGGGAGATAATCCGGCATGAAAGAGAATCAGAGCACAATATCAATTTTACGCTAAGTTCTCAAAGTAAATTTCAAAAGCACGTATAATGATAAACTTCTAGAAGGAGGGTGTGAAAAATAGATACAGTAGCAAAGTGAAAGATTGTTACAATCTGTAAAGAAATAGAATCTCCTCGTAGTCTTCAGAGGTACAGTTTTTCAGTCAGTAGATCGTTTACAAGGAAAGCCGTAAAATTAAATGACCACGAAGACCAAGTTTTAAAGCATGGCACAATATAGCGAAGCATCTTCCATGGCGGGCTTTCCTCGTTTAAGAAATAATCGGTACCACAAAATCATATTTACAAGTTCTTTAAGGTTTTGACTGTAAATCCACTGCGGCATGTTTAAAGTAGTGTCAAGCTCCAGCATAACTATTTTAAGTTGCATTCTGTTCATCGGCGCGTTCGTTTACTGGTTCTTACATCTTCAGGGGAGATCGCAGCACCTCGCCTCGTTCGCGGAGAAGTTGTGTTTCCCGATGCGTTGCTCGAACCATTTACGACCGGAGTCGATAAGGTCGGAGAAGCGGTAGCCGCAGCCGCAGCTCGTGCGCTGGAGCGACGCGAGGTAGCTGTTCTTGTAGGTGGAGTGTTGATTTCTGTCAGCAGCATAGTGGCCGGACTGGGAGGCATATTGTACTGGGTCGGAGTCATGCCCAAACGCTCCTCAATCATGCGTAACTGGGTTTCAGCCTCTCTGCATTCTCGGTGTTTAATTTTCATCTCCTCCGTTTGTCCGTGCTGTAGCTGCAGCTGTTAGAGAAAGGAGATAGAGAAAGTGTTCCTTCAAATGCTCCAAGATCAAATTCGTAAATCAAAAACCGTTACCAACGATTTGTTTTGAAAATAAACTGGCGAGCTGAACAGAAAAGTAGTGAAAGCGGATTCAAATCGTTATGGGGTCGCGCTCACCTATACGATAAGAAGGAAAGCGGCCTTAACCCTCTAAGCCCCAATTAATATACACATACAAATTCTCCAAAGTGATCTCCATACATTTCCTTTAAGAATAAGTTGAGAGAATTCAATAAATGATCATGGCATTTTTCTTTGGCGATCATTTTATTAATTCTCATAACCTCATCTTATGACAATATACGGATATTGTTAGGAGAAAAATGACGTTGGTCACTTTTGGGACTTAAAGGGTTAAAACAAGACTCGACGCGATTCAGGCAGAACTTTCCCTTCTCATCCGCTCTCAAGAAAAGAAGACTGACAGCAGGGTGGATTTGTGTACGAAAGGAAAAAAAAAAACCAATGCGATGCGCTTCTTTAAGCTTACCGAAAGTTCTTCCTTGGCTTGTGTGTGTTTGATAACGGCTTGTTTAAAAGCTTGTAGTTGTTCTGACAACATAACGAATAAAGAAAAACATTAGCAGCAATGTTGGAGTTATACATTGGCGGTGAAAAATGAGAAGAGCTTTAGTTGTCACTCACCAATCTGCGTTGTCAGTGAATGGAATGTCAGCGGAAGAGGCGCAGCGAACACTGCGCCGCGCATTCTCTCAAGAGGAGGAGCTTTGTTCTGCAGTCCGCCGAATTTACCTTTGCAAGAGAGCAAAGCAATCGAGATTAAAATTCTCACTAGAAGAAACAGTATCACGGGGATTGGTGCGACCCTTTAAACCCTAAAATTAATACAAACATTCTCCACAACGTTCTCCACGCATATCCTGCGTAATCAAGACCTTTTTCACTTGCTGATCATGTGCTTTTTCTCACGGTATTTATGTTTGACTGAACAGTGTAAGAATAAGGAGAAATTCTACCTCACTATTGCGTCATTCCATGATCACGTGATATTGCGCGACCTGCCAGCTCAGCATGTTATCGATATTTATGTTTGACTGAACAGTGTAAGAATAAGGAGAAATCTTAAACACTAGTCACTTAAAGGTTAATGGGCTAAATAACTTACCGTTACTTCTGATGCGATCTCCTCCTCTTGTAAGAATCGTAGGACAATGAGTGTGCTTTACAACCTACATCATAACAATACACAAGGGAGCTTAAGCAAAGACATTTCTGGACGTAACACGTCAACCGGAAGTGAAGCCTTTTCTCATTACCTTGACGCTAACAAATGTGCCTTGTTAAGTCCGTATTTATTCGAATAAACGCCCAACCTCAAATTAGCGCCCACCTCGAATAAGCGCCCACCCCCACTCCACTCCCCGATGTCGGACATCGAGGAGGCAGCACCAGAGAATTCACTTATTGACTTGAGTGACAATGAGATTGAAATTGAAATTGAATAAGTACTAATAAGAGACTTCCCCGAAGACGAAGTTTTCTTCAGAGCATTTTACAGAGACCTTACTTTGTTACATCTTCGCGTTTTGTTATTACCATTTATTGTTTGTTGCAAAATAAACATACTTGACTTGCTGAAAATGGTGAAAATTTAATAAGCGCCCAGGGCAGGTTAATCGAATAAATACGGTATCTTTACTCTTACTGAGACGAATTGCCAGAAATTTAATTTGGGAAAAAACTGCTGACCAATGATGCAAAACAGCCACTTCTGGTTGGTGCGTGTCGCTCTAAAACGTCCTTGGTTAAGTTCACTATAGTCAGGCGTAAATCAATAGTTTTCTTTATTGCATTGCAGTCGTCTGTTAGTGGCTTTATCTCAAAGCCACAGCTATGTCTGTAATTTTGCAATTAGCTTAAAGGCTCGAAAAACCCGCCCCATCGTCGTTCAAACGTTGGACAGCGCTATCTACTGGATAAATAAATCTCTGTCTAGCGAATAGGTATAAGGAAACCAATCGAGTTATCCACTGGACGGTAGCCATTTTGAAAAACTGGAGCCTGGTGTGGATTCAATTCTCTCCAAGCCTCTTCTCGGGGCCTTAAATGACCGAGCCATTGTCAATCCCGCCAGCCATACGCCCTGTGGCTAAATGTAAAAATGTCCCGTTTTCAATAGGGCATAACAATCCCGAAATTTAAAAATGTCATGTCTTCACTAGTACATTCATGTTAAAGGAGTAGTCAAAAATTACGTAACAAAATTCTAACAGTAGAAACCGCCACCAAATTGAGTGAAACATAAAAATACCGTAACCGCTCAAAACATTTAAACAAAGCATTAATAGCACAGCAAATACAAAAAGAGGCAGGGGCGGACAAACTCAGCTGAGGAAGACTAAAACGGATTGCAATTGCCGATTTTTGAAAACTTGTTAGCCTAACAGTTTCCAAAGTTCATTTTGCTCGTATTTAAAGTTTCATATAATGCTTGAGAGACATTTATTTGACGAGAAGCTGTGATTTTGTCGTTTACAAGAAAATTTTTCCCCTTACGTTTAGTTTCATTGCGCACAAGGAAGCTTAATTGGCAATATTAACAACATGAAATAGCCAGCCGTGGCACAGCATTGCCGGCAATGTTGGAACAACGTTGCAACCATTTGAATCAATGTCACAACAATGTTGCAACGCTGTCTAGCGCTAAAAATCGTTGCTGCGAATCGTCCGATGTAACATCACCTTGAAATGCATCATCAACAAGTGTACTCACCTGTTGTCTGTATTTATTTGCACAGTCCAGGTCATCTAGGATCAGTGTATCACCCAGTAACATACCGAACACTGCAATGAGACAAGCAATGAATCAAACCCGAGGAAAGTTTCAAAAAACATGCAGAAAATCCCGGGGGCGTACTCAACAAATTTTTACACGGGGAGGCTACGCCCCGAGGTCCAACCCCTTACCCTTTTATATACCATTTTTCACGAAAAAGGTACCCCTTTTTGACTGCTGCAAATGCATTGTCCTTTAAGTAGGAATCAATCACAAAAATAGAACGTTTTCCCGACTTTATAAAGCCATAACACTGAAATTCATCTGCTCAGCCCTTTGAGCCCATTCACAGGCCCAAATGACAGATTTCCCACCACTTTCATATAATTCAACTGGTAAAATCCCAACCCTTCCATATACCTGAAGTCTGAAAAAGGTACCCCTTTCGGGCGGAGTCTCTCCGTATAGGCCATTATAGGGAGTACCCCCTAGGGCAGAAAACGAGAAGTGAGTTGAAAAATGGGGCATAGTGACGTCAAGGTTATTTGGATCCCAAATGAAAAACTCTTTCGAGTGTTTGATTTAGGTGTCGCAATTCATGGTATAGAATTTGCCTGTTTTCTCGATACATTTATTTGTTATTGAGTTTGAGGAAAATTTTTGACAGTCACGAAGAACTTTGTATACCCCGGACAGCAAAGACGTTTCTAGTGTAATTTCTGGTGAAAGTGACTCGCGGCTTCGGTCTGTTACCGACATCGAAGCACCCCGCCGCACGCGAGGAAAACAAAAAGACCTCTGATACCCAACAAGCATTGGTAGATGTTCACGGAGCATAAGAGTGGTAGTTCCTAAACCCATAACAATGTATCTTGACAAAGTTATTTCTACCTCTGAGCGTGGAATCACTGGAAATGTCAACAAACGGGAAGTGGATGTTGTGCAGTAAGGGGGACTGTTTCCTGGGTTTAACGCATTTGTAGCCTATAATAGCCAATGTTTAGCTGCCTGTTTGGAGAAACTGTCGTCCGGCTAATTTGGGGGAGGGGGAAGCATGTAACTGATTCTTGCCGCTTACGCTAGCTTGTTGCAACTAATCACGGAGCTCCACCAATGGGTATCTCTTTGACAACGGGTAAGCGAAACGTTCTCCTTCCTAAACAGAAAATTCATTTCTATTCAACGTCCCTCAGCACTGCCTTCTTTCAAGCAAATTACCTTGGCCTTAGAGAAGTTCTCCATTCAAGAACTTATCGAATGAGGCAATCTGCTTGCCACTCGCGCATGAGATTCCGCCGGCGCCTCTCGAGCGTTGGCCCAACAGTTGTTTTTAAACTAGAGAACATAGAGCAGGCTAATGATTATCTAATGGTCTATTGTCGCACAGGCCCTACAATAAGTACTCTTGCATACACATTCGTATTACCTAGCTTGCAATTTTCCGCCTCTGTTGGAAACATCAACATATCTCTTGCGTACACAGGGTTACCAGACGGATTGTAACTGCCCTGACCTCGTATATGTGGAAGAGCTCTAAAATTAACAGTCAGTATTAATGGCTACTCATTGCTAAGCTACGCTAAAGGCTTAAAACTCTGAGGCCACTGGAAAATTCTTAGGCGTGCTCACTAGCATATTCACAGGCCCTTGCTGACATGTCTGCGAGCATTGCTAACTTTTTCTAATGCACTGGCGGTTAATAGACCAATTTTCACAAATTCAAAAAAGAAAAATCACGCATAGGATCCTACCGAAATAGAGAGTTCTATATGAATTCGCCTACAGATTCAAAAGATAGATCTTCATTATATGACGTCAAAACTGACTACGCGAAAGAATGAGAGTGTAAGCCAGGTTAAACCTGCAGATAACAGTATATTACATTTTAATGTAGTAGAACTCTCATAAAACCGGGCAGGAAATTTTATAAACTTGATCGGCACTACTTGAGCACTCCCTGAATTTTCTTTGGGTTAAAAAAAAACCAACTTACCGTAAATCCTCAATTAAAGCCCCTTGGGCGGCTTATTTATTCAAGCCCATTTGAGGTGGGGGAGGGGTAGAGAGGGGGGGGTTATCTAATTAAGAAGAAACGATGGTATCAGTTCACCATAAAGAACTAGAATACAAAGAGGAAAAGTTCCAGTACAAGACGTTGGAGTCATGCAGCCGAAAATCAATAACAATTCCGAACTTCTAGTTGGTAAATAAACCGTCCTGGATCAGTCCACACCATGTTTTACTGTCGTGACTGATTAATACAGTCTATCATTAAAATAATGAAGAATAATAAGCGGAGGGGAGGGGATGGAGGCTTAAAGAGAAGGGGGCTTATTAACTTTCTTTCTCTGAAAAGGAGAGGCCTATTAGTGAGAGGGGGCTTATTTGAGAGGGGGAGGGGGGTTCTTAATAGAGGATTTATGGTGTAAAATTGTTAAGCAGGTTTGGGTTTGAAAACTCCTGAGAGACACAGCGTCTATGATAACTGGGTTTAATTTGGTCTGTACCTATTCCATTCTGGTAAACTACGTCTGAAGATAGAATCCAAGGGTAGCACTTGTTGCTGGCCATTAGAGTCGCGATACACTTGTTTTGCCTGAAAATAAACAGTCACCCGTGTTATTCAAAAAGTGACAAAAAACTACATAAATGTTACTGGTTATTTTAGAGAGCTACAAAAGGACTTGTGTGGAGGTCATGGAAGTGAGACAGTAATAATTATTACCAGGAAATAAGCAGCAGAGGAATTTACAGTTTTGTGCCAAAATATTAGTCGTTGACTTTGCCCGTTGATGTAAAACATTCGCTCATGAAATCAGTGTGCTTTCGACCAGTAAGGCAAATACTTAAGTTACGGTTCATTCCTGAGGTAACACGGAAGCCTTTAACTCAATTGATTTTATTGACACCGGAGGAAAAGAAAAAGAATTCGACAGTTTAAACAGGCAAGATTGTCCGTTTGTCAGGAACTTGAACATTCAATCGAGCGCTGTGCGGATATACTACGTCATATAAGAAGACCTCTAAGATAGTCATAACCAAGTGTGTTTGCGGGTGATCTTACATTCGACACAAATTGAATTTGCCGCTACACAAAGAACACTACAAAATTGAATTTTTTCGCTACACAAACAATAGTATTGCTACCTCGCAAACGCTTGTCAGCAATAAAAAAAATACACCCTACAGAGCACAAAACGACAGGTCCAGTAGAATAGGATAGAGCGGAACAGCATAACTTACGTACATACTAGCTACCCAAAAGGGGAGAGAATTTATGATGAGCGAAAAGCACAGCAGGCAAAACACGAGGTTTAGGGAACGAACTAGACTTGCTAGAAGTCGACAGCACGAGTGTCTTAGCAAGCGACCAAGCGTACGACGAAGTCGCGAAAGGTCGACCTTCGTCCCGCGCCATATTAAATCGGAAAAAGGACTTTTTTGAAAGTCTAAGGACGAACCTTTTCTGTCGTGAGAGTAACGACACAGTCCATATCGGATGCCATGTGCCACGACAGTACTCGCGCAACGTCGTCATCTACCACTTGAGCTAAATGAGCTACCTGCAGGGGGAACAGAGAACAGCGTTAGCGCTAACACGCAACAAAAGTATACCGACGAGGTAGAGCCAAGTGTCTTCATTACCGAGGTCAGGGCTGTCACTAAGATTTGAAGTTGCATAATTACGTCAGTCGAGCAAATTTCACCAAACCTCGTTTGTAAACAAAACTGTTTGCATTTGCACCCTTTGGGCGTGAATATTCTTTTCAACTTTTCTGCCCTGGGAATTCATTTATGCACAACTTGGCAACTTTTCAACTTCAAAACGAGGCTGGGTGGTGAAATATACTCGTCTGACGTAAACATGCATAACGGTTATTATAAATCACTCTTTGCTATGGCTTTAGAAAAAGGGAAAAAAATTGTCAGACTAAAGCATAGTGTGAACTCATCGAAAAGTAAACTGAACAAACCTTTCCCAGAATACCAGAGTCTCCACGGGGTCCAGGGTGAAGTAGACACTGTCGGCGAGGAGTAATAGCGATCTGATCTCTCTTCTTTGACATTTCATCTATCAATGTAGTCACAGCTGATGGCTAAGAACAAACAAGCAGTAGAGGGCTTAGATTTTGAAACTTTATGTTAAATCTCATACTCATACTCGTTCTCCTCCTCAAATCTAAAGCTCTCTAGTAGATTAACTCTTTCACTCCCAGAGCTATGATGTGACCATTCAAATGAAACGGATATTTAACAATACTAATCTATGGTGCGAATTGATTTTTACAAAATGAGACCTTCCGGTAATATGCAAAACGTGTGACGTATGCACGGTAACAAAATGAGGCATCATCCACAACTTTCTAGCACTTCGTCTAAATAAGAAAACGAAAGTAAACGTAAAAGCTTCAGAGGCACCAACAGGCATGGCCAAGGAGTTGAACTCAGATCCAACTTTAATCAAAACCAGCCAGTGCCGTGTGGCTACATATGCACCTCATATTTCCCTAACAGAAGCTCCGACGACAAGAACATAACTTCTTTTATAACTCGAAAGTGCTGTCGTGTGAACGAAGGAAAGAAAAATGGCGGAAACCTCGCTTCCTCTCTTCCCCTTCCCAGCATACACCACGTACGTTTTCCCCTGTGTTCTACTCTCCGCTAGGCCTCTGTGGAAAAGAGGGACCTCTGGTTAAACCGAAAACAGCGACCTCTGGACTTGAGCTTGGTACTCTAACTACTCCCTTAGGGTGGCTCGATCCTGTACCAGGATTACTCCTTACCGATGCTAAGCTGCTTGCAGGGATGTTTTGTTTTCTGAGTTCTCCTCTCAGCTTCTGTTCTTGTAAAGAAGCTTCATGCACTGACACTTTAAAGTACAAAAATAAAGGTTATGGTTCAATTATAAAATTGGTTGTTCAAATCTTTAAAAAAAAGCTGGTGTTATCAAGTTTCAATTCGCTCTGATGACGGGCTAGCACTTAATGCGTCAGCTTTTGAATCTTTTATGGAGGAACATTGACTTAATGAGTAATCTTTTAAGTCCCAATATCCACATAAGAATTCTCTCTACAGATCTCCATATATTTCCTTACAGAATTAGTTGAGAGAATTTGATAAAAATCAAAGCATTTTCATTTTGATGATCATTTTATTATTTCTCATAACCTTTTCTTTTGATTGTGCATGGATATTGTTAGGAGAAAATTGATGTTAGTTACTCTCGAGACTTTAAGGATAAGACAAAATTATTGCGTCTCACTCCTCTGTGTGGGCGAATGTTAATGTGGTCGACTGCAAAGAACCAAAAATAAGCCACCAACCTTGCATCTCGTTAATGAGTTGTCGCGTAGTTTCAAAAAGAAGCCGGTAGGTGCGTATCGTCTCAAATAAGTGATCTCTTTCTTTTGTCAGCTGAGCCATCTGTTGCTGTTTCCTCACATCTAAAAGCAAAAAGTATAGTACTGTTTATGAAATATGTTGTGTTAGTTAACAAAATACCTAACAAGGTGGAGAGCAAGTAAAAGGAAGTGATTTAGAGAGGTCAAACGACGAATAAGCAGATACGTTAATCAATGAGTGGAAATTAGACACTTCTTTATAAGAACCGAAGTGTACTTGCCATTCTAAAACAAAAGGTTGAACAAACAAAAAGAAGTTTTTTTAAAGTTAATCAAGAAGAGGGAAATAGGAATTTAATAGTTTTTTTTTACAGGAAACCGAAGTGTACCTGCCACTGTAAACAAAACCAGGTCGCAGCTGGGCTGCCACTAAGAAACCAGGGGCCGGGGATTTCCCCAGCTGCTATGAATGTGGCCCCAGCTACTTTCATTGGAAAAGAGAAGAAAAATAGAACCAAACGAAATCCCTAGCTGTTTGATTTCCCGCCTACTTGTTGTATTTACCCGGTAACTTGAAATCTTAGTGACAAGCCTGCGCAGAAAGAACGGGCACTTGTTATTTTATGTTAATATTTATAAGGGATGGGAAAATTAGCACCACAGAAAACCGCAGTGTATTTGCTATTTTAAAACAAAAAAAAAGTCACACAACGAACAAGCACATTATCGGATATCCTTTAAGTTAAGGCCTGTTTACATGGAGGTGGGAGATCCCAGATAGGTGAGGTAACATGCGGCGGGTCACCCCACTTATCATGTAAACGTGATCAAATTAAAATGAGAGATTATATGGACAGGCGGGTTACCCCACCTAAGCAGGTTACCTCACCTACCTGGGGTCCCCCGCTTCAATGTAAACAGGCCCTTAATCATGAAGAAGAAAGTCAGCACTACATGAAACCGAAGGGTACTTGCCATTGTAAAACAAGAATGCCAATGTAAACACGGGAATAGGATGAGGCGAAGAATTAGGAGGAATCTGAGTGTGAAAGTTCAGCAGGTATTCCTGTCCGTCTTTGCCTGCAGTGTTCTCTTGAATAAGGAGGTTCTGTACAGTGGCCACGCCCTTGACCAGGGGTACCTCCAAGGAGTACACATTTCCAGTCAGAGCAGGGATCTCGTCAATGCCTTCTGATGGTGTTGTTACCTTGACAACCACCTTTCCTTTCAGATTCTCACCAGTCAGGTTATCAAATTTGTCCTAAAACAAACAGCAGAGTGAGCAATCTTGTCTCAAGGCTGCCTAAGGCCACTTTGCTGATCAACAAACGTTTGAGCTGTTCTTCAACAAATGTGTATCAAGCAATCTTGAATATTGAAATGGACCTTTAATTATGCATGCTGAGGGTTTTTTAACGTTGTTTAGAGATCAGCAACTAACGAGAGCTGCAACATTAGTTGGTTTCAGATCAGAAAAGAGAAAAATGCCCTACGTTCGTTATGTTAAATCCAAAACATAAACAAACCAACAAAAAACTTATATGGAAAAATGGAAGGTGAGCTGGTTAGTGAAATTGGCAACGAATTCCAGATTGTTGGTCCTCGATAAAGGATACTGAACTGCTTGATATTAGTTCTACAGAAATGAGGTCTATGCTGAAAGGCTAGTTGAGTTTCACAATGGTGAACCTGACTATTACTTAAAAAGAGGTTGCGAAAGCTACTAGACAGAAGATTGTGGTGATACGAATACTTGATTTCAATTCTGTCAGGTCTTTGATCACACCATCACTTCTATTGTTAACACTGGTCAACATGGATTCAAACAAATTACGAGACATCGACTCTTGCACTTTCATCACTTTGTAAACGTCCTTCTTGGTGACATAATCGTCATCGCCTTCGTGATACGCTTCACTGACGCCGTCAATGGACTCATCTTTTTGTTGTTCATTTTTTTCTTTTCTTTTGCTCATTTTCAGCGATTTGCTACTCATCTTCAAAGTAACAGTGCTGCTGAAATCATGACTAGTAAACTACGGACGAAATCTTTGCAGGCAACCAACTCTGCAACTCTTTTCCCAAAGTTTACACAAACCAGTTTCTCTACAGAGTTAATGCTCACCAACGCTGGCCTACAATTATACGCACGACGTCGCAAAGAACTGGTAACTGGTAACAGAAGATGTGGGACTATTTTTGCATTACAATGAGGAGAGAACACAACCAAAAACAGTAAATATTAGTACCTTAAGTTGTAACTTGAGTGTCTTCACCAGGGTTCGGCTGTTGGTCCTTTGAGTGTTGGAAACAGTAGGAGTCGCAGGCATCGTCTCCGGTTCTAGCTTCACAGGGAGACCAGCCTTTGCTGTGAATGTGATCTGCAAGAGGAAGTAAGTGAAACTCTATGTTAACGAACATAGTTGGCTCTCACCATCATTAAGAATTGGGAAGGTATTTAGCTGACGAGGTCAACGAACTCTTCGAACGCTGGGTAGTATGCATTTCTAAACACAACTCTCCTCCACATATTCTTTTACAGGTAATAAAACTGATTAACTTGTACAAAAATGAAATGAATCTTCTGTAAAATATGCCGCTAAACGAAAGTGCTTCTTCGTAAGTGAACAGGTTTAAGGTGCAACGGAAGGGAAGAAGGTCAGTATCTTTTCAGACATGGTCTGTGATTGCAGAACGAAACAACAGATGATTCAACACAAACAATACCCCTAGCTCTAAAACAAAAGAAGCTACTGATTATTAGGGCCAATCAAAATAGAGGTCTGGAAGAGCTACTGTACTAATCGGAAACGACTGTCGTAAGCTGATGCCAGATTGGTATTTGGTGTGTTGTGCTCAAGTTAGCTCTTCCTTACGTTGCAGACAAAAAAAAGACCACAAGGTGGTATTCGGTGTGTTTCGCTGAAGGTAGCTCTTCCTAACGTTGCAGACAACAAATAGTAATTTACAAATAAAAATTCAAGTTCTCTTCAAAGTAATGTTATTACTAATAGAATAAGGGTTTGTGCAAGAAGTAACTAGTAATGAAGACTCCACGTAAAACAAACAATGCTCTCACCGGTTTACTAGAGAGTGTGGCTGCTCCTGCAGATCCAAACTGCACTACCATACAATAGCCACCTGACATATCTGGTACTTTGAGGTCCCTAGTGAGTGCAGTTTACAATATATGGTTATAAGAGAATTCACGAAAAAAAATTGCATTGCTTCCTTTGAAAACTACTTAATCAACCATACTTCAGTTGATATTATTGCGGTCGCTGCCCAGTCAAGATATAAATAATCTTAGGGCGCATTCCAAAAGTCAGAACCGACCGGCTGGACCATGGCCGGACCAGTCATTTTGACAAAGCAACAAGCTTTTTCCAAGAGTTTTTGCTGAAAAACCATCTCCTTCGTGCAAACTATATCTAGCTGGATATTTTTGATTAAAAGTGAAATTGTCATTACGACGGGAATGGTCTGGCCGGTCAGTTCTGACAAATGGAAAGCACCCTTAGGTCCAAGAATGCGACTTTGTTGGTACCGGCCAACGCACTGTGTCTACCAACTGACTTGGCGACCGAGCCTTTCAGTCGGCAGCTCCCAAACTGTGAAACAGTCTTCCGGAGTAGATAAAAAACATTCAGAGCCTTACATCTTTTAAGACAGCACTCAAAACGTACTTTTTTAAGATAGCTTTTAATCGACTTATTTTTATTTCACCGTTTGTAATGCGCATTCCATTGTATATGCGCAATATACATATTATATTATCATATTTATTCGTATTCTTCTTATTATTATTACCTGAAGTAGAATTCTCCATCTTTATCCGTTAACTTCCGCTTTGATGGGTACAACGTTGTGGCCTTAACAAAATTACAATATAAGTAAAATGTTAAGCCTTGGTGGTTTCAATTAACACCGGCATTGTGCTACACCGTTGTGACCTCAGTACGATAACAGTTTAAGTTATAAGCAATAGGCCAGTCATTTTACCACTTCTGAATAGTAACCAAGCCCTTCTGCTGTGAATATGCTGTCACTAAGAAGAAAGGACAGGGGATTTCCTCCGGATACTATGAACATTAACCCCGGCAGTGGTGGATTCAGGGGAGGGACCCGGGAGCCCGACCCCCCCTCCATTATTTTTTGGACCAAACTGAGGCCAGAAGGGCCGAAAAAAAAAACAGGGAGACCACCCCCCCTTTATCTAAGGGTCTGGATGACCGCCCCCCCCCCCCTCATCTCAAGGTCTGGATCCGGCACTGCCCGGCTTCTTTCATAGGAAACAAAATGAAACTAGGACATAATGATTTCCTTGAAGTTCAATTTCCCGCCTACTGATTGCATATAAATAACGTCAACTTGAAATCTTGGAGGCAGCCCTGGAAAATAGCTCTCGGCTAGTTAGTGCCTAAGAATATTGACACTTACAGTGTATGTATTGTGAAACCCAGTTACTATGTGATGTGAAAGAAAACAGGCTAGTATAACATACCCTGGCTGGCGGCTTGTCTGATACTGGGCCATCCTTAGAGTGCCATATCTTCAACACTATGTCCTTAGCACTTGCTGCTTTCATTACAGCCTCGTCCTCTCCGACGACATGGGCTGAAACAGCTGAAACGCAGGACAGTAGGTTTGTTTGGGGGACAAAACATCCCCCAACCTGAACCTGTTATGCTAACACCCACCCAAGGAATGAGTCAATCAAATTTTCAGGTAAAAGTGTTCAATATATCAATGTCCTTACGTGGCCAAACTGCTTTAAAGTTGAATTTGTATGGTAGAACTCAGATTCAGGTTAAAGTAAAATCCTATAGATCTCCAAACACCTGGAATTTGGTCACAATGCTGAGCGCAATGCTTAGAAAGACATAGCCAATTGTATTAAACCTCGATATCCACCCACAAATTCTCCAGACTGATCTCCATACATTTCCCTTAAGACTTAGTTGGGAGAATTGCCACCCTGTAGGTCTGAAATCCCAGAGGGTGCTAATCGAACAAGTCCTTGCAAATCACTTTCCGTTTTGGATGAGAATTCCCTATAGCTAACATCAGTCAGATGCTGCTGAAAGTGGAGAAAAAATCAAAGCATTTTCCCTTAGTTCATCATTATATAAATTCTCATAACCGTTTCTCTTGATTATGTGTTGATATTGTTAGGACAAAATGGATCTTGGTCACTACTGGGGATTAAATGGTTAAAATGCAGAGTCACTAGACAAAGTATTTGACCTACAATGCAGTCTTAACCCGTCAATAGCCCCGTCTCGCCTCTCTCGCGTGGGGTGATTTTCACGCGCGCTCGCGTTTCGCTCTCTCTACTATCCCTGAGGAAAAATGGGGACTACTCGTAGTCTAGACTCGATGATCAGTCGCTGTTCGGTAACTAGGGAGCTTAAGCAACGACGACGGCAACGTTGGAGAAAACGTCACCCAAAAAGTGAATTCGCGCTGTTTCAAACTTCATTGCTCTTAACCCAACTCTTTTAATTTGTCAAATGATGGCTAATTTTTCAGGAGTTGAATTCTAAAGGACTGACGCACGGGCAAGGTTGTTGTTTTACCAATCTAAACGTTATTGTTTTATGCCGTTCTCGTCGACGTCGCCGTCGTCGTTGCTTAAGCTTCGATCCGTAATGAGCTTGCGACCTCGACCGGACCCGAGATAGCGGCGGAAATCCAGCCCATGGAAAGCGCAAGTTTTGACAGCAAAACTGGAAACCCGTTTGCTTGCTTGGGATACACTTGCCTGCGCAATAGTCCTACCAGACTACTGTCAATCTAATGGTCTGACTTACTTGGTAACAACTCTCCAACGACACACGGCGCATTAGAATCAAACGTGACGTTAAGATTTACAGCCTTTGATGGGTCAGGCTCCACTCTGAAATGCAAAACATATAACAACAACAACAACTTTATCATTAGAATATGACAGTGCAGATGTAACTACCCGCAAATAGCTACAGCTAGTCAAAGCGGGTAGGTACCACAGGAAATTACAGTATCAAAAGCACCAACTTGAGAAAAGCGATCGCAAGTAGCTTTGACGCGTCCGACTTCTTCCAACGCTAGCGCTAACGTATGCAACATATTCACCGAAAATGGCAAAAGCGAATTCAATAGCCGATTTGATCTCTACCGTTTCCTTTTGCTTTAAATGCCACGTTCAACATCTCTATTGATACAAAATATTGAATATTTTGGCGAATAAACAACAATTTTCCATTGACTTTACTCTTACAGACCACAGAGATAACGTGAACATCTTTGATACGCTGCAATGAAACAACTGGAGTGCAACTCGCAGTTCCACTAAAGTTTTAAACATTTTGACGCCATTTCGGAGGTCTAAACTCTCACAAATCAGAGCTCTCGACCAAATCCGTGCGTGATTGTGAAATGTGTGTTAACCTGCTTCACAGAACTCACCTCACGCTTATCGTAGGCGCATCCAATGCAGTTCTTCCAAGCAGGGCTTTGATTCTTATTCCATACATTCCCCTGATTTTCAAACACACGTTTCCGCGAGATATTTTACAGACTTAAATTATGACCGAGGAAGAGGTTTTTTCCTAAGAAATGCCAAAGTTGGGGCTCTTAAAGTCGATGGATATCTTTTTGATCGGCACAAAGTGTATGCCGGCATTTAGTGTCCTTTTTAGGGAGGTGTTCGTCTTATAGAGTCAAAGGAAATGAACGAAGAATGGTAGCAACCGACCCTAGGTGTCCATTTTAAGGACGTGTCCGTCTTAAACAGATTCAAAGAAAACGACTAAAGAATTGCAGGGACCAACTCTAGGTGTCCGTTTTAGGGAGGTGTCCGTCTTCTACCGAATCAAAGAAAATGAATGAAGAACGACGGGGACAAACTTTAAGAATTTTAGGGAGGTGTCCATCTTATAGAGAGTCAAAGAAAACGACTAAAGAATGGCAGAAACCGACGCTTGTTGTTCGTTTTAGGGAGGTGTGCGTTTTAAAGAGGGTAAAAAAAAAATGAATAAAGAATGGCAGGGACCAACTCTAGGTGTCTGTTTTAGGAAGTTCTCTATCTTATAGGAAGTCAAATAAAATGACTAAGGAAAGGCAGGGACCAACTCTAGGGGTCCCACTAATAGAGGCGCCGTTAGGAAGGAATTAAAACTGCCGAGTAGCAGAACTAAGAAATGGTGTACAAAGTAAAGAGAGCTTCTCTTTGACTCTAACGTTCATTAAGGGCTGAGGTAAGAGCTATCAAGTAAGAGGCAGGAACACGGGCACAAGAAGACTTATGTTCATATTCCACCTACTTGGTTGCGCTCACAGTAGGTTGACCAAACGTTGCTTGACCCTTGCTGTCCGTCTTCTGCTGAGCGGGTGCTGGAGTCAACTGAAAAAAAATAATAATAATAAAAAATACCACAATTAGAAGCATCAGTTTGCATAGATTTATATAAATTTGCATAATCAGGTGCTCGACACACTATCGATAGAAAGCTCAAAAAATAAGGCAGTAAAAACGGTTCAGTCGCAACATCGACCAGATCTTTTGAAGTACAAGAAAAGGTCGCAGATTACATAATACAGTCGAACCTCTCGACAGCGGCCACCTTAGGGACAGAAGAAAGTGGCCGTTCTGGAGAGGTGGCCGTTATTAGGAGATAGGGAGTACAACATGTTTATTGCGCTACTAAGTTCATTCTTATTTTATTGTATTCCATAAAGGTAATCCAATCATATATAATACATAGAGTTAAAATACACAAAAAACTTCAATATTGCTTTGAATTAAAATGTTAACGTCCCAAAACAAGCAAGGCTCGCAACATTCGCTACAAGTATCGTAGACAATTTTTGCTTACTGCAGCAGTATAAGTGGATCACAATCAAAATACGATTGCCACGATTAATCACCAACGCGCCATACGGATCAAACTTTATCACCATTCTTGACTCTTTCATCGGTTGCTGAAAAAAACTGGCCGTTGTCGAGAGGAAATAGAGACCTTACGAAACTACAACGGTGACGGCAACGGGAACGTCTAAAAAAGAATAGTTTTTATGAGCAAAACAACAACTGTGCACGTGCACCACGCTTTTTGTATATTTCTTTGCCGTCCCTGCCCAACTACGACGTGAAATGACCAAATTTTGAGTTGACTTGAGAACGGGAACGGCAAGGCGATAAATTTTGCTTTCTCTCTCTGAATTCGGACGTGGTCCCCTCTCTTCAGTTCTAACTTAACTTCCCTACTTTCAAGTGACTGAGTGACTTGGTATAAGGGCGAAAAAGTTTTAAAGGACGCGAAGTCTATTTCTCAGCGACGTTTTCATTGGCGTCGCCGTTGTCGGATCGTAACGTCCCTAATAGGGAGCTTAAGCAACAACGACGGCGACGGCTATGAAAACGTCACTTTAATTCGTCAAATGTGGGCAATATTTTTTGGAAAAGAAAAGGAAAGTTGTTGTCTTGTGTTCCCGTCCTCAACAAAACGTGAAATTAGGCACTTTCACGTTGTAGTCGTGCAACGACGGCTAAGAAAAGTACAAAAAAGTGTGATGCACGTGCAAAGTTGTTGTTTTGCTAATCTAACCTATTGCCTTTTTGCCGTTCTCATTGCCGTCGTCGTCGTCGTTGCTTAAACTCCCTTATTTTGGAACTTGGAAACACGCTTTAGTGGCCGTTGCCGTTAATGAGAGGTTTGGACAAGAGTCAATCTATGGACTGTCTCCTGGGACAAAAAAAGTGGCCATTGTGGAGAGGTGCTCCTTAGGGACCTTGAGCAACGACGACGACAACAGCAGTGAAAACGTCACCGACAAAATGAATTTGCGTTCTTTTAAACTTAATCGCGTCGATTTGGTACCGCTCAATATGTCAAATGCAGGCGACTTTTCCTCGAGTTGAATTCTTAAGGAGCTTATTCAGGTTCAAAAAGAGGAAGGAAAATTCGTCGTCCTATGTCCACGTCCTCCATACACGTCAAATTAGGAGGTTTCACGTCGTAGTCGTGCAGTGGACGCCAAATAAATGTACTAAAAAGCATGATGGACGTGAAGAGCTGTTGTTTTGATCATTAAACTTGTTGTTTTTTGATGTTGTCGTCGTAGTTGCTTAAGCTCCCTATTAGTGGAGGTTCGACTGAAACTGCATTTATTAAAAGGAGGCCAAACAATTAAAGGCTTGGTCAAATTTTAATTGAATAACAAAAACTGAGATTCCCACCTTAATTCCTCTGTCCGTATTAAGGACCACCTTAACATTAGGCTCATCGGAGGGGTTTTCAAGCTTGTCGCACAGTTGAACAGTAAGGGGAAATGGCATCTTGGTATCGTTAAACACTGAAAGTGGCTGTAAAACAAGTAAAACAAATCACAGTATGAACTCGAGTTTGTACAAGAGCAGGCTTGATAACGCATAGGAAGCTTCCCAAGCAATGTTGTTTCGCACTACCGCAAGTCAGAGGTCGAGGCAATCTCAACAAGCACTCTAACTTCGTGTGCTTTCCAAAAGTCAGAACTGGCCGGCCAGACCATGGCTGGACCTGTCATTTTGAAAATGAAATAGGCTTTTTCCAAGAGCTTTTGAGGAAAAACGACTTCCTTCGTGCATACTATTTAGAATTTGACTGATCTGGCTGGATAGCTTTGATTAAAAGTAAAATTATCATTACAACGGGAATGTGCTGGTCGGCCAGTTCTGACAAATGGAAGATGCCCTAACTCACTGAGGAGAGAAAAAGACTTTATACACAACATTGTTGTGCATGAAAGTATTGTTGAAGAGTCAAAGAAGTCATGGTTGAAATGTGCTTATGCCTCTTAATCCAATGTCACGTGGGGCTCCAAGCTCCAAGCGTCAATAGGACGCTCTTTCAGTGGGTTTGGGACTCGCTCATTGATAGATTGAACTCAGTGTTCAAAATTTGAAGATGGAACACTGAAACACTGGGTCCAAGACACGCGTTTTTCATACCTACCTCAGAATGATCAAACTTTAGAATCTTGAGCTTCGCTGGTGGGCCTGCAATAACCTAAAAACCAAACATCAATATACCAACAATGTAGGTCTGGTCAAAAACTCAAATTGACTCATGACAATTTGCTATCACAAATAGGTTTGCTTTGTTAGCGCTTGCAAAAGTCTGGGTCTTTTTTTCCAAGTTAGCTGCAAGTGGAAGGCAAGAAAGAGACCACCCGCGTTACACTTATGTTGCTGGGTCCCAGAAGCGAGACCATAAGTGGCTTGAGTTTGATATTGGTTCTTTCCTTGTTCAAAAAGGTTTTTCCCCGGGTACTCCGATCTCCCCTCTCTGCGAAAACCAACATTTCCAAATTTCCATACGATCATAGACTGCAAAACAGTCCGTATTTTTGCGTATCCAACTACGCGCACAGGGGCGGATCCAGGATTTTTTTTAGGAGGGGGTGCACTCGTCTCTTGCTCTACTTCAACACCAATAAGCCACATAGTTTTTTTTTTGCAGAATACCAGTTGTATTAGAAAACCGCAGGTCATCTAAGGGGGTGCGCACCCCCTGCACCCTCCCCCTAGATCCGCCCCTGGCGCAAGCAGTCAAACAAAAGGTCTGGAGCGAGGCTGAAAACGAAGAGCAAGACTGGGGAGAGACCGTGTGAGCCTGGCGCTCTTCGCGCGTGTGAAACTCTTAAGCTACGCTAAAACGATTTTGAGAAAAAAAACCGACTGTTTTGCAGTCTAATACGATAAAGATTAGTAGGCGAATAACCATTACATGGATGCACTTCCTCTACATCTAAAACGTTTGTACAATGTACGCGTAAATTTAAAAATATCTGGGTTTCGTATGTTTGTACACATCTGGCGAATTGCCATTTGCAATTGTTGGTTTTTGAGGCGAGAGGAAAACTACCGTGTTCTCTTGAAACAAGAGAGAGAAGAAGCAACACGGTAAAGAATCAGCCACGGGGGAGAGAAGCATCAACAAACACAACATGACCGTCCGCCTCAGATGAACCCGCACCACACTGGAGTGAGATGAGTGGTCGAGTACATCCACATATATATACTCTATACTGAACTATACAATTCCTTATAAAAATAGTTGGGAGAATTTAACTTTCTTGTTCATTACATCATTTTATTAGTTTATTAACCTCTTCGACAAAATATCCATGCCTATGTCTAACTAGGGCAAGCGATGATTTCTCTTAGGCCCGTTCTAAATGTCGAGCTTCACTGGCATGAGTCGAAATTAACGCTAATTGCGGGCGATGAGAGGGACAAGCAATCCTAATCTACAGGTTATTACGCATGCGTCGCATGTATGTAGCCTGCAATCGTTTGGACTTCCACTTAGAATGAATGGAATGCTCATTACGCGGCCCATTACGCACGTTTGGCCCTTCTATCGCTCATGCACTCACGCGTGTTTTGACCATCTGTCACTTGAAACTTGCGCAAAGCACAGCGTTGGAGCAAAAGCGTTTTGACCTTCGCTCGTTGTCGCCCACATTCCGTAACTTTTGGTTTTTACTCGAAGGAAAATTTTATTGTTCTCGCTCATTTGCATTACATTCTGCACACATGAAGTTTAACCTTAAAATTACAAGAGATATTGAAACACGCAATCTATACTACTCACCTCTAGTCTTTGATAACATATAAGATCTTTCCATTTAATGCTGACTTCTCTGTGTCCAAGGGGGCCATCCTCAAATTGAATGTTCTTGATTACGATATTACCATCCTACA